>OU696696.1:200438288-200736458 GCA_916050605.2 Platycheirus albimanus
CAGAGAAATCGAATTTTTTTCGATTTTTGTGAGGAGATCCAAGAATGCCAACTTATTGTTTACTTCGCGTTCGTATGTGAAGTTGATGCTGTCAAACTCATAATTTATTTGGTATAAAATTTCATCGATTTCATTTGCTTTTATTACAGCAAACACGTCATCAACATAACGTTATGAAATTGATTAAAATTAATTCTCCAATTGCTGCGAAAAACAAAAATATAAAAAACATTCATCCGAGGAGACACCATCAAAAGAGGACAGTCTTACCTTTTGTTTGGTACTAATATTGCCTACTTCCCGATTAGATAGGTTCACATCAAAAAATACAGTTTTTTGAAATGGTCGGGCAAGCATTTCTTCCCAGAGTTTTTTTGCACGACCAATGGTTTTAGAATCTATAGGTAAAACTCTTTCAGATAGTAAAAAGTTTTTTCACTGCCCCGATGAGATAGGTTGTCATCAAAAAATGGTACCGGAAGTGACCGATTCCCGCCCAAAGTTCCATGAAAAAGTTTGGACGACCAGTGGTTTAGTGAATGGTTCTGCAAGAACTATCAATTGGTATTCAATATTTTCACTCTCCTTATGAGATAGGTACGCAGACGGTCGCCTCCCTTACTACCAGGAGAAGACCGGGTGCCGTATGCAGTGGGCCGTCGAGAGGGGGGGGGGTAAGGGGGGAACCCCCCGGCGCGAGATTCTTAAGGGGCCCGGAAATTTGAAGCCTTACTTGAAATCGTAATTTTTCATATCGATTTTTCATACCAACTCGGACCCAGTTCCTCATCAACCATTAACATAATATTCCCGTTATTTTCAAGGGGTCGGAAATTTGAAACAAAAAGTTGAATTGTAATTTTTGTTTGTAATTTTATTTTATTTGAGATAGATTTTTCATGCATCTTGGGGCCCTGATCCGCAAGCATTAATATATCCTCGTGATTTTCTAGCAGCTCGGAAACTTGAAAAATCAATCACGCTTTCAAAATTAGAGCCCTATGTATTTATTTATTATTTATTTATTTAATTCGTTAAATACTAACGTGAACAAAATTATTCTAATTACATAATACTTATATGCTAAGACAACTGTTCTAAGCTGTTTAATATCAAATTTTTAATTCTCATACATTTTATGTTTTCATTTACAGTCTATACAAAAATACAATTTATTGAATATTTCTATTAATTGATTGAGGGGCTATTGGCACCATGTACGACTAAAACTGAAGTTTAAACGACCAAGAACCGATGAAGATGATATTGAACCATTAATAATTCCACCAATAAAACAAAATTGCAATTACTTCCTATGATAAGTTAGTGAAGGAAGGCTTATTAAAGGTACTCTTTGGGAATAAGAAGGAACAGTATTATGATGTAACCATGGAAGAAAACGAAAGCAGAAACGCGAAAATCTTCTCGGCACTGCTTCAAGTCTTATTGTATGAATGGAGTAGTGAGGTGCCCACACCACACAACCATATTCTAAGATTGGTCTCACAAATGAAACAAAAAGAATCTTGAGAACATAAGGGTCGCGGGATTCGCGGCCGAATCTCTTAATGAATCCTACCACTTTATTAGCTTTTTTGGCTATGTAATTAAAACGATTAATAAAAGTTAACTTAGGGTCAAAAATAACTCCTAAGTCAGAAAACAAGGAGACTTTACTAAGAGGACATAAGTCGAACGTATAGTTAAAAACAAACGGAGATTTTTTGCGTGTAAGACTCATGGCCTTACACTTGTCAACATTTAAGACAAGACGATTTATATTACACCATTCCCTTAATATTAACAAGTCCTCTTGCAATAGCAAGCAGTCAGAAGTTTATTTAATTCTTTTGAAAACTTTAATGTCATCAGCATAAATAAGGACGGACGAATTTTTTATAATCGAAACCAAGTCATTTATGAATAAAACAAATAAAATTGGACCTAAATGGCTGCCTTGTGGGACACCAGAATCAACAACAAATTGGTTTGAATACTCATTACGAAACACAATACTATAAAGCCTATTTTTTAAATACGATGAGATCCAATTTATGAAATTGCTGTTAAAACCTTGATTGCTTAGCTTTAAAATTAAAGTGCGATGACACAACTTGTCAAAGGAATTACTTAAGTTGGTATACACACAATCGACTTGTTCACGTTTTTCAAAAACATCTAAACAAAAGGACGTTAAGTTAAATAAATTATTAACGGTAGATTTTTTTTTTTGACAAATCCATGCTGGTTATCACATATAATTGAAGAACAGTGAAAGGAAAGAATATAACATACAATTGACTCAAACAGTTTTGGTATCACAGATAATTTAGCAATAGGTCTGTAGTTCATTATTACATTTTTGGGACCTTTCTTGTGAACTGGTGTAATGAATGCACTTTTCCAGATGTTAGGAAAAAGCGAACTTTTTAAGGACTTATTAAAGAGAACACACAACGGGTATGATAAATTAGCAACACATTTCTTCAAAATAAACGAGGGAACACCATCAGGTCCTGAACTGAAACACTCATCCAATGACATGATATTTTGTGCTACGGTGTCTTCGCTTATTTCAAAACTAATTGAATTCAGGTGAGGGTAACTTGGCTCAGAAGTAGAGAAATTGGAGTGTTGTCATAGATTACATCTTCGAAAGCTTCCTTGAAGTAGTTTGCAAACATGTTAGCAATAATTTTAGGTTCATGACTAGTTGAAGACGAATTAGACACAGAGTTTGGGTAAGTACTTGATTTTCTTTTGCAATTAACAAATTTCCGAAACTATCTGGATTTAATTTAAGATCACATTCTATTTTACGAATATAGTTTTCATATAAGCAATCTGAGTATTCTGTGAAAAGTTGTTTTAGAATTAAGAAAATTCTACCATCTTCATCCGTTTTTGTCTTATTTTATTTTACCCATGCTTTGTTTCTTTTATTTTTTAAGTTTTTGAGATGACAGTCAAACCATGGTGGTACATTTGAGTTTCTACGAGGTTTTTTTAGTGGAATAGGTTTGTAAAAACAGCAGAGTGTATTATAAAAAATGTTACACATATCATTAATATTACAGTTTAAGAATAATTGATTCCAGTCAATAGAATGTAATAAACTAAAGAGTTCTACAAATTTACACTTACTGAAGTTAAATAATACTGAAGTTGTATTCGGTATGATGAGGAGAAGACAGGTTTAAGTTAATTGCAATATCTAATGTGGGATGCCGATCTTCTACTTTAAGCTTAACAGCAGATTCTATTACTGCAGTTTCGGCGCTTACGGTGTCGGAGAAAAATACAAGATCCAGAGTTCTTCCAAAACGATTTTCAACTCCGTTGAATTGGCTCAATCCACACGAAGACACCATCTATTAATGAAAGCTCATTAGAACTCCACGCATCAATCGAAATGTAGAAGCAATTATTGTCAATTGAAACCGAGTCCACATTTGGTAAGCTAAAGTCACCTACGACCAAAATTTCGTCTTCAGGTTCAAGTTGGACGCAGACACTTTCAGTAAAATCATTAAATTTTTCATAAATGTCATTATTTGAACTCGGAGGTAAATACGCCACTATGATAAATAAATTTCCGGACTTCAATTTTAACTTAATGTACAAAACTGCATCGGTGGATCTGGTCGTCAACCAGGTAGCATCACAGAAAATGTTTGATGGCAACAAGAATTCCACCTCCAACAGCGTTGGAGTTGTCAGTGTGGTGACGATCACGTTTGAATATTAGATAAGAACTATCGAAAAGCTCCGAGTCAAGAAAAGAGTTGTTCAGCCAAGTTCAAGTTTCTGTTAGTATAATGACGTCGTGAGGAAGGTTGCTTACATTTTTGTAGATAGTGTTGGTTTTTGTCCGAAGTCCGTTTACATTTCGATAATATATTAATATCTGATTGAGCTGCTTTGACGTTGATTCAGCGTTGTCCGGTCTTGACGAAAAGGGTTCTGAGTTGATCCACGGTTGGACGTAGTATTCACAAATTCATGAATTATGACACCGATTGGCCAGAATGCTGTCGAGTTTATTGCTGTGTATTTACTACACAAATAACGTATCACAGAATCAGGCGATATTTCGTCTTTAAGAATATAACGGAGACATATTTAAGCTCTCAGGTTTTCCCCTAGACTAGGACAGTTAATTTTACTCACTCCAGTTTAAGTCAGCTTAATAGTCAGATGTTGCCTTTTTTTAAACCTATGTTATTAAGAGCTATACCTGATATGAATAAAATTGAATTAATTGAAAACGCGTGTGTCATTTATTTAACGTGAGACAGAACATTTATTAGATGGAAAACTGAATCAGGAACACGTATTTTGAAGGAAGAATATTTTGAGTAGTTGCGATGCAGTATTTTCTCGACATTTAAGGATAATGAGGTTCCCAGTTTATCTGACAAATATTTTATGATATCTTGTGCATTTGTTGAGGGCGTAAGCTTAGATAGAAACAACACTTTTTGTCCTTCTACAGCCCTGAGCCCAGACACGATGGGAGATATCGAAGATTTAGGTTCGATATGTGGTGGAGGTTGATTTTTAGATAAAAGTCTTGGTAAACAGATGGATGAGTTGTCAATCGAAGTACATGATGTTAAAGATTTCTTATTAGGCACTGTCATGGCAGCCAAGGGAGGTGCCGAAAAGCCCGGAAAAGGAGTTGGAGCATTGTTGTTAAAGTTGAAATTGGCAATTCCGCAAGTTAGTGTGTAGGCAGTAAATACAGACGTAGCAGCTTTCTTCGATACTGGGCTTACATCGGAGTTTTCATCATCTAGTTCGTCGTTTCTACGTTTAGATGGTAATTCAGGTCTGCATTGTGAATGAGAAATGTTAGTTAGAGCTTCTTGTAGGATGTTCTCGTTTTGCATTTGTTTGTGTGAGGTTATGATTTCAACTTTGTCAGTGAGAAATAATAATTGTTTTTCAAAGTTTTCTAATTGCTTTATGTTTTGCAGAACATCACGAACAATATTATTCTGAGCGAACGGGTCGCACTTGTCACAAAAATAGTAGAAAGACTTCTTTTTGTCGAAAAGCCTTATGTGAACGTTATCTTTTAAGAAAAACTCACGCTTGCGGATTTGGGCCCCTGACTAATGTTGACATGTTTTTTTTAAATATCTAGAGACAAATGGACTGACTCCGGCGATTTAAAGAACATGGTAGAAAATCGCTTAGCTTTTATATTAGTGAGCACAAACAATTTTGTAATTTAAAGTAAATTTTGAAATTTTGTATCAGCGGCCGGAATCTCGAAAAACACAAAAAATATTTTTTTTTCGGATTTTTCTTCATATCTATTTAATTTGTGTTTGTTACTTAGAAATATTTGTTCTTATCGAGAAAGGGCTTTCGCGAGGATCCCGTTATTTGCAAATCTCTATAAAATATCGCTGATTTGACTTTAAGACTTCGAAGTTAATATTGAAAATTCTTGTGTAGAAAACCTAACTAGTCGTTAAAATATAGAATAAAGTGTTGATGAAGTGAGTTATAAACGAAAAGCGTGTACGTGTTATAATAAACCTACTACATACCTTTAAGAAATACTGATTAAAAACAATATTAACCTGCATTGTAATTAAAATAGTTATTTGTCCTCTTTTAATAAAAACTCTCAAGTACCTTAAAGTTGTTTATTCAACCCCTGAAGGATCCCAAATGAATTCTAAGGAGAAAGTGTGGCTTTTATAAAAGGCCGTTGCAATCCAGGTCTAAGAACTTTCGGGTCTGTCAACCCTTTTGATGTACCTAAGTCATAAGCAAGTGGTGAATAAATAATAAAGTTATAAAATTCAAATATTGGAAAAAACTCAACGTTTCCTCAATAAACCAAATATGGTTTTTCCCGCATTTTCAACAAAACGCCTACTTTTCAAACATTAAGGTTTTATTTTCGACTTTATTACCGGCATGGCTTGTGATCATGTGTATAGGAGATAATTCAAAAAACGGCCCTACGTCCTAGCTCTCAAATCAACTAACTCCCACGAGGCAAAATGAACTAACTCCTACCAAATTTTTTAGAGGGATTTAGTTCATAATATTAGGAGAAAATTCCGTTGGGACATAGTTCATTACGAACTTATTCCCAATGAACTAGGCCCAACCCATCAACCAGTGGGAGTTAGTTCATATTATGCACAAAGAAGAAGTGGCGCTGTTTTCGTGCTGAATGTTTGTAGGCAAAATAGGATAAACCTGTAAAAAATTTAATTTTTAATAAATAATTGAAACTTAAGTAACCTAACAGAGAGACGAATAAAATAAAATTCGTGCAGTGTTTGGAAAATTATTTTGGTAAAAAATCGCATACCAAACAATTTAAAGGGAACAAAAATTATATAAAAAAAAAATGAGCAAGGGCGCTTGACATGTGGCGCAGGGGGGCCCGGTCACGCCGCGCCCACGCCGCAGCCAAGCCCACGCTGCACCCACGCCCACGCCGCACCCGCGTTCACACGGCCTGCCCGGCCGTGGCCTCCCTGCGCCACGTGTCAAGCGCCCTTGCTCATTTTTATACCCTATTCCATAGAATGGGTATATTGTATTTGGTATGGAGTTTGTAACATAGAGAAATAATACCGTTAGGTATAGAAAAGTATATATATTCTGACTCAGAATCAAAAGCCTAGTCGATTTAGCCATGTCCGTCCGTCCGTCCGTCCGTCCGTCCGTCCGTCCGTCCGTCCGTCCGTCCGTCCGTCCGTCCGTCCGTATGTATACTCTCTAGAGGTCGCAATTTTTGAGCTAGAAAGCTGAAATTTGGTATATATAATTTTTGGTTCAAGAGTAAGGCTAAGTTCTTGAACCGGTAAAATCCGCCCACAAACACGCCCACAACCGCCATTTTTGTTGAACAACCTCAATTTAATAAAATTAAATTACGTTTTTTGTACAGTTACGATAAAGCATAACGCTAAAAATTTGCACACGTAAGCTTTAGGTAAACTTTCTTCCAATCAAACAAAAATATTTCAGTTTGGGCGTGGCTTACGCCTATTTTTCATACAAAACCATCAATATTGTTTTTATAAAATAACAATTGTTATATTAAAGCGAAAACCATAAATTTTGTGGGTCTTACTGGCACATAAACATCTTGTGTATGAAATCAAAAAAATTGATTTTGGGCGTGGCTGACGCCCACTTTTCATTAGAAACTATACAAAAATTGTTTTTGTAAAAAAACGATATTTATAATGAATCCGCAAGCCAAAATTTTGCGTCTCTTAATAGAAACTAAAAGGTTTGTGTATGAAAAGAAATGTTTGAATTTTGGGCGTGGCTTACGCCTACTTTTCATGAAAGAACGAAAAACGCAGCATTAAGAATTTAAGGCATTTCCAATGTTTAATTTAAACCTTTTTCCTTCCGTTCGTTATTTGAGTAATATATCTCTACATTTTCTTTCGTAAATTTTTTCAATACGCCCACTTTTAAAGGCGTGATTTTGGTAAAATACCTTTGTTCAGGTAAGATTGTTTAAAAACTACTCGATTCAGCTGTAGTCTTACACATATGCCTAAATACTGAAAAAAGTGCAGTTAGTGCTTCAAATTTTTAAGACACGCCCACTTTTAAGGGGCGTTTCCGTCAAAAGTCGTATAATGCATTAATTTTTTTAACGTTTTTTAACTTTCGGTCGCAGTTTTGAAGTAAACAGATGAACACTTGGATTTATGTTCCTTGGTTACGTAGCAGAGTGTGGTTCAAGATTTGTTAAAACACCCATAATCGCTATTTCCATTCCAAATCTAATTTTTAAAAATTTAAGTTTTGTCTTGTTTTGTTCAAATCGATCTGCAAGAATAAAATTGAATGTCACTGAGCTCATAACAATTGCTTTGGCAATAAAATGTTTTAACTTTGGGCGTGGCGCACTCCTTTTTTTATTACGCCAGCACTAATTGAACATCACACCGCATAAAATTAATGTTATTGAATTTTTTTCTGTCTGCTAAAGAAGAATTTTGTTTCTGAAACATCGGCTGTTTGCGGGAGGCAGACGCATGCACATACAAAAATATGGGGAATAGGGTATCCAACAGTTCGTTGCAAACGTACTGTAGCTCTCGCTTATGTTTTTTTATATAATTTTTGTTCCCTTTAAATTGTTTGGTATGCGATTTTTTACCAAAATAATTTTCCAAACGCTGCACGAATTTTATTTTATTCGTCACTCTGTTAGGTTACTTAAGTTTCAATTTTTTACTTTGTTAAAAATTCCATTAAAATTTTATACTTTTTTCATTCCAAAGCATTAATTTTTGTTTTATTTTCTAACGATTGGGAGTTAGTTCATTTGGGAAAAACCAACAATACTCAACTCTTGGGATTTAATTCATATTTATGGGACTAAGTTCATTCTACATTTGGGACATAGTTCCTTAAAAATATGGGAGTTAGTTCACATGAACCAAGTCCCATATTCGGTGGGAATTGGTTCATTGGGAGTTAAAAAAACACGAAACTTTTTTCATTCAGGTGTTGGGGGACAATCATTTAAGTTTAAGCCGCTGGTCAATATATGTTAAGCAACCAAATCCAGTGGTATAGGTAACACAATTTTAAGCCCATGTTAAGCCTACTTACATGTGTGCAATTCTTTGATTATTCATAGTAACGAACACGCCACGTACAGTTGTCCATGTGAAAAGCAAGGGAATTCAAGATTAAGGCCACACACTTGTAACGATTGGCCTTGCGATTTGTTAATTGTCATGGCGAATGCGATTCGAACGGGAAACTGAATCCACTTTAACTCGAACGGCAAGTCGTTCTGTATCATAGGAATTCTTGGAATGAGAACTTCTTCGCCTTTGAGCTTGCCTTTGATTATTGTTGCTTGGATGACGTTGTTCATGAGTTTCTTCACTGTCAACCTAGTTCCATTGCATAATTTTGGTTGGTTCAGATTTCGCAGCATTATGTTGACAGAGCCGACTTTGAGTTGCAAATTGTGTGGTGGTAGACCAGGAACATCCAACGAATTCAAAAATTCAATTGGATAGTTTGTTGCTTCATCATCATTCATTATGCGATCCACCGATTAAAACGAATGCGATTTTATTTTGAATGATGAAATTCAAATCATCGACGTCCTTATTTTTCGCAGCTAATATCGCGCGTTCACTGAGCCAATCGTGGTTTAAATAATTGTGACCGATGTTAGGGAACACTTTACTGATGAGGTCTTCCTTCGATGATGTGAATTCACAAAAATTCAGCGGGAACGAAATCAGGCCAGTTGCAGCATTAACGGTAATTTGACCATTTCCAATTGTAAACAGTTGTTTTGCAAAACCATCGGCTGATGGATCGTTCTGCAACGCAACTCGCATGTTCGTCGTCAACTGCAGCTTCTTTACGTATCGCCAGAATTAAGATAATTTCAGGCAAGCGTTGAGTTCATCTGCAGGCGTTGATCGCGGGATTACTGGTAAAATTTGACGGAAATCACCGGCTAGCAATATCATTGCTCCTCCAAAGCGTCTCACATTGTTCCGTAAATCTTTCATTGTTCAATCAAGAGCCTCCAATGCTCGCTTGTGTGCCATTGTGCATTCATCCCAGATGATAATTTTGCAAGTTTTCAACACTTGTGCCATAGCTGAATTTCTTGAAATATTGCATGTTGGTTCCTCATTCAACTGCAGATTCAGTGGCAATTTTAACGCTGAATGTGCTGTGCGACCACCTTCCAACAACGTGGCCGCTATTCCAGAAGAGGCAACCGCAAGTGCGATGTCGGATCTTGACCGAATTGAAGCCAAAATCAAGGAAAGGAGAAACGTTTTGCCAGTTCCACCAGGTGCATCCAGGAAGAATATGCCACCGTTACCGTCGTCAACCGCCTTCATCAAAGAGTCGTACACGTTCTTTTGCTCGGGATTGAGCAGTGGGACATTGGTGCGAACTGTTTCTGTCGAAGCGTCTTGATCGAATTCTCGCTCGCGTTGCAATTCTCTATTAAATGCATCGTTCATTGAACGATTGGGGGTTGGCATTCCCAGTTTACTCAACAGGTTGCTGCACATGAGCATACACATGTCTTCGATCAATATCAGCGCCTCGTTGCGGATCTCATCGTGCATTTGAAGTTCGGGATTTGATGTTGTTCTTCGAACTCGATGCAAAATATCGTCAGCCATGTTGTCCTTGTACTTGTCCCACAATATGAGGGGGTTCGATGGAAAACATGTCGAGATGATGATGGCAAACAATGTACGAATTTGAGTCGCAGGCGCAGAAACTGTAGCATCGGCAAGTGTTGCGTCCCAATGATTGTCGTTGGCAAGCAAATTCATCCGCTGACAGGCTTCTCTAAATGTGGCACACAGCACACCATCAACAGTCCGCATGTTCTCGTACGAAGTTGGACCAGGCACATTTACCAAAAGCAATCGCAGATAGAAGCAGTCGTTATTTTTTGGATGAACAGTATAGATACGACCAAGTGCATCAGTTGAGTACACATCCGCATATCCAGCAACAGCTTGCCCTTGTTTTCGACGTTGAAATTTTTTGTACGACGCATTCCAAATATAATAGCGAGGCATTTCCGAGTAGAGCAGCGTTCTAGCGAACGGGTCACTTGCGCAGGTGGAGAAGAAACTCGTTAACGTTGTTGCTGGTGCCTGTTTAGCTCGCTGAGCTGCATTCTCTTCCCTGAAATATACGCGCTGACCATTCTCCAAGTGAACCGCCAAATGTTGAACGGTCGGATGGCGTTCGTGTATCGGAAAGGAAAATATTCTCCAAACTGCCTCATTGCAACTCACATAACGCCCTAATTGATAGCACGACACTTCGTCATTCTTATCTGGACACTCAAGGCCAAAAACCGCCATGTAGCTTCCTTTGTTGACGTACTTGCAAACGTACTTGATGGACTTCACCGTATTGCAGTATTCAACGTTTATGTGCGTTTTAAATACTTTAAAGAGAAGAGGACAATATGGAACAATTCAAGTGTTGTCCACCAAGACATCTTTCCCTTTCACTTTCATTGCGACTGTTCTGCCATTGTCATCTGGTGATCGCCGCCTATACAATGGGTATCGTTGATAGTGATTGTCTCTGCCAGGAGGGAATGTGAATATCGCTTAGAACATTTATTTGCGACCATGCAAGGCGAATCTGGATTGTGATTTCCGCAAGGCCCATGAATCATCTGCGTAGTTACGACTTCACACAATTCCGGGTCGGCTTCTTTACTGGGTATTTCGGTGCTAATGATTGAATCGACCTGGTCTGGTCGCTTCTGCCATTCCACCGAATACATCCAACAATGCGGCTGTCCAAAAATATTGTGTTTCGTGATGAAGTCAATGATCATTAATAGTTTTTGTTTGAAAACTCGTGCAGTGATGTCGTGGCGGTCGCTCGAAGTTTGTCCGCAAAGTAAGAGTTGCGTAATTTCTGGCCATTTTGGATTGCAGGTGAATGTTATGAATAAGTCGGGGCGTCCGTAATGCCGCACATATGTCATTGCATCTTGCGCATATTCGTGCATATGCCTCGGACTTCCAACATATGTTGCTGGGAGAATAGTCAACCGGCCGATGTTTGCTGCTGCTGCATCTGCATCCAAATGTATGGCATCTCTTAAGTTAATGTATTCTTCCGAACGCAATTTATTTTGATTTAATCGGATGAAATTTAGGCGTTCTGTTTCTATCTTAACGTACATGTCGACGCAATACTGTTGAAACAATCGGCGATATCTTAACAGATGGTTGTCGACATCCTGGCGAATCATGAAGCGATATGCGTAGAAGTTCATGCTGCTGACTTTCTTATTTGTATCATGCCCTGAAAGATAATCCCATTAATAGTTGATGAAAAAGATATGTCGGAAAACTGAGGAACTAACCGAAGAGTGGGCTTACCATTTTAATTTGAAAATGGTAGCCATCATCGCCTTCCCAAAACATAAGCAGATATTGTAATGTGTCGTATGACCGGTGGGTCTCCATCACGCGTTGAAACTGTCCATTATCACTTCGCTTGAGGACTATGTCGCGTGATTGATCGAGTTCCTCATTTGAATTTCCAAGAAAATAAATATGAAGGAACTTATGATGCTCGTTCAATTGCGGCAAAAGAGCTCCCACACGATGGTGGATTTGTCCTTGGATCTGAATAGTAGAAGGATAATGTGACAATTTATCCACACTGGACATAATGTTAAAGTTCTTCTGACGACATTACCTTAAAGGTCGGATTGTAACCACGTTCTTGGATAGCAGTGGCTCCAAAAGACGTCATTTGGAAGCAGCCGTTGTATTGTTGAATGTGCGCGAGGAAATGCCATGATTGTGTTGTATCTTTATACAGAAGTGATCGCAATGGCTGCGGTGGCGGGGCCAAAACAGGTAATTTTACTTTTCCTCCTGCACAACACAACCCAGGCGTTTCCGCCGAGAACTTCAATGCATTGCAATGCTAACAGACGACATTCAATGGCCAAATATTAACGCACGGAAGATCATTGTACGTTAGTGTGGAATCATATCTGAATGCAGCCCGATTTAAATTATAAGGTGGCGCTCGTGTCCTTCGCTCTTTACGTCGATTAAAGTTATGTTCATCTAGATCATAATTTGTACGACGGGTGGCTCTTGCTACACGATCTGCTTCCATATGATTGGCTATATCCTCTTGTGAAAATGCGTCACGCATGTTAGTCATTCGTAAACGGACTTGTTCATTGCGATGTGCATGCTGTTCATCCATTTGATTCGCACGTAGATTAGCCACTCGTCTCGTATTTTTATTGCGCGCTCCAATGTTTGGTTGCCTTATTGGTGGCATAATGACACCTACGCGATCTGCTTCCATATGATCGGCTATCTCCTCTTGTGATTCTTGATTCGCATTCGCACGCAGAATAGCCACTCGTCTCGTGTTTTTATTGCGCGCTCCAATGTTTGATCGTCTTATTGGCGGCATAATGACACTTATAGAAAAATCCTGCAGGGACAATATCATAAGCATAACCATCTATATCAATTGCATTACACACAAATAGGTCGTTCACAAAATACCTTATTAAAATTCGTTATCGATAAAATTAAAGCCTCAATTTTAGTTATCACAATGTTCTAAAAAAAAAGAAAAAAAATTAACACTAATCCATTAAATTTCACTTCGCACTTGGTAACTTAGTAGATACCTTTATACACTGTGTTGGTCACCAAACAAAATACTATTTAAAAGTTAAAAAGTTAAATTAATTTACGGACTATATTGAAGTTCAACTAATTTTACGTTTATTTAATTTTTTTTGAATTATAGATCGAAAAATTTGTCAATTTATATTTTTTTAGCTTATTTTTATTGTTTTTGCTAGTGAAAAAAAAATTGAAATTAAAAAAAAAACCGGCTCCGTTGTGTGTTTACCTGGTTCAAAACTAATCCAACAAAAAAAATCCTCATGCAAATCGGATAATATTTAGCCAAGTAATGCTTGTACAAAGAACAAAGTCATTACTTGGCGATATTTGTTCCGCAATTTTTTGTTTTAACGATTTTTAAAAAATACCGTTCAAAAATTGAAAAATTCGGCTCCGCTATTCGTTTACCTGGTTTAATACAAACCCAACAAAAAAATCCCCATGCTGACCCGGCTAACTTCGTTCTGCCTTAAATTGACTAAATGTCCCTTTCGAAAGTGGAGCCTCTCTTAAGAAAGAATTAAACAATTGATATTAAATTGATTAAAATTACTTTTATTTAAACAGAAATGATTAGGGCACTGCAACGCTTTGTGAAAACAACGTTGTTTGTTTTGTTGTCCGGTGCATAAACAAACAATGCAGATGGCTTTCCGACACGCGAACACGCCACGTACAGTTGTCCATGTGAAAAGCAAGGGAATTCAAGATTAAGGCCACACACTTGTAACGATTGGCCTTGCGATTTGTTAATTGTCATGGCAAATGCGGGTCGAACTTGAAACTGAATCCGCTTAAACTCGAATGGCAAGTCGGTTGGTATCAAAGGAATTCTTGGAATGAGAACTTCTTCGCCTTTGAACTTGCCTTTGATTATTGTTACTTGGATGACTGTAAACTTAGTTCCATTGCATAGTTTTGGTTGGTTCAGATTGCGCAGCATTATGATGACAGAGCCGACTTTGAGTTGTAAATTGTGGTGGTAGACCGGGAACATCCAAATATAATAGCAAAGCATTTTCGAGTAGAGCAGCTATAACGAACGGGTCACTTGCACATGTGGAGAAGAAACTCGTTAAAAAAAAAAAAAAAAAAAAAAAAAAAAAAACCGGCTCTGTTGTGTGTTTACCTGGTTCAAGACAAATCCAACAAAAAAATCCTCATGCAAATCGGATAATATTTAGCCAAGTTATGCTTGTACAAAGAACAAAGTCATAATCTGTCGATATTTGTTCTGCAATTTTGTGTTTTAACGATTTCTAAAACTTACCGTCCAAAATTTGAAAAATTCGCTATCTGTTTACCTTGTTTAATACAAACCCAACAAAAAAATCCCAATGCAAATCGGATGATATTCAGCCGAGTTAGGCGCGTACAAACAGACACCAATTCATTTTTATATATATAGATTTATTATTTCGGAATCCGGTTTCTTATAAGCAACTTTTTATATTATATAAAGTATCTTATAAGAAACTGATATAAAAGATTAAAGGCCAAAGACTTGCACAATCCCTGCTTCCATTGATTTTAACTGCAGATTTTTCAGATTAGAACCATCATGTACAAATACATGTCCGGACATAAAAAGCGCAAAGAACGTTTAGAACGAGAGAGGAATCAAAAGGAAAGTGCGAAAAAACCACAAACTCTTATTGGATTGAGTTTCGGTACAAGATCTTCAGAATATACAAACTCAAATGCCACATCAAAGGAAGATAATGCCACAAAAAATAACAATCAAGAGCTATGCAACCCAAGCAATATTTACGAAAGTCTGCCCAGTTATTCAGGAGTAAATCAGTTGACAGAAAGTGTAGTTATTGTTGAACCGAATCCAAATTCTGGATAAGACGCTGCTGAAAAAGACGAAAATTACAGAGCACAATCAACTAAATAAATGGCTAAGACTGACCATCTTAACGATTATGATATTGGCACCATCAACACCTAGTTTTTACAGCTTGACATAGCAAATACCATAATTCGTCGAGGCCATGAGAAGTTACCTGCTTTTTTTCTGAGTGATCGATCTGATGAGCCATTTTCCACGGCGCTACTATCCAAAATCTTGCCGCACGGCGAAACTGTAAAACGTGATTGGTTGGTGTGGAGTAGCAGTAAGAATGCATTCTATTGTCTACCTTGTCGTTTGTTGAAAAAAAAACTCGACACCGGTCAAATCTTTGAAGGCCAGGGGGATATTCGAATCATCAAGTTTGGAAAAAATTATACGACAAACTGCCAGCACATGAAAACAATCGAGATCATGTTCAGTGTTACGTTCAATGGCGCTCATTGCAACTTCGTGTAATGAATAACTATTCAATTGATGCGCTTCTCAATGAAGAAATCAAAAGCGAAACCAAAAAATGTCAGGAAATTCTGTATAGAATCTTGGACACAGTTCTCTTCCTTGGCGAAAGAGGACTAGGCTTACGAGGTAATAGTAATCTTGTTGGAGAGCCAAATAATGGAAATTTGTTGGGCATTTTGGAGCTCATCAGCCATTACGACCCTATACTTCGATAGCACTTGGAAAAAGGAGGATTTTCACAACAACGGCACAAACGTTTGCAAGTCCACTACCTTTCCGTCGAAGTTCAAAACGAATTCATAAAAATTTGTGCACATGTGAAATCAGCTTTTTTGAAGGAGCGAGCTAATGCCAAATACTTCCCTATAATTGTCGATGCCACACCAGATTCAAGGCATGTGGAACAAAACACATTTATTTTGCGATACCTGTGCTTAGAGGAAATTGTATTCACTATTCAAAAACGGTTTTTGGATTTTGTTGATTGCAACAAAAAAACCGGCGCCGCAATAGCTGATTTGATCTGCGAAACATTGGCAAGCAACGACATCCCTTAGAAGACTGTTGTACGCAGGGATATGACAATGGAAGCAATATGAAAGTACAGTATAACGGCGCACAAAGCCATATTATTCAAAAAAATCCGAATGCTGTGTATTCACCATGTGCAGTCACAGTCTTAACTTGTGTGGTGTAGATTCCGCGGAATTTTGCACTGCGGCAATCACATTTTTTCGGAGTTGTGCAAAAGTGTTTCAACTTGTTTAGCAGCAGTGCACAACGTTGGAAAATTCTTAAGGAAAATGTGCCGGGATCCCTTCACAAACTGTCCGACACAAGATGGTCATGACATTTTTAATTTTCGGATAAGCCGCGTTTATAAATAATTATTAGTGAGTTATATTCTTACTCACCCCGAACGTTTCGCTCAAATTACACTGAGCGTGGTCAACGGGAAACTGCCAAAGAGATGTTAGAAGCAAACGAGCCACACTACATCCCTCGGCTGGTTCGCGAAGCGATCGAAATTAAGCGTCATCGTAATTTCAATCGCGACGACAGTTTCAAGCTGTCTCGAACGTGGGATCCCATCATCAACCCCTCACGTTCGATCCAATTGCCGCTCCATACCAACAGGGATACAGTGAGCACGGCTTGCTCCCAACAACAACAACAGCTAGAGATAGAACCGTCTACGCACCGCTACAACTTGCGTAGCCAACATCGCTTCTAACATCTCTTTGGCAGTTTCCCGGTGACCACGCTCAGTGTAATTTGAGCGAAACGTTCGGGGTGAGTAAGAATATAACTCACTAATTATTATTTATAAACGCGGCTAATCCGAAAATTAAAAATGTCATGTATCAACAACCGCGAAAACCTTAAAAGTTATACAAGATGGTCAGCTAGAATTGAAGCAGTGAAACCATTTGCAAATCATCTCAATAAACTAAGAAAATCACTAGAAGGATTAAGTGATCTCACTTTAACTGCTGAAGCTAGAAAAGATGTAAATGGTGTATTAAAATATATGCACAAGTTTGTGTCCTGATGTCTTCAATCTGGTGCAAGGTTCTGAGCGCTATAAATGTAAATAGCTTCATTCTTCAAGCCAGTGGTATCACTATTGACGTTGAAATTCGAAACGTCAATAGTTTGATCTCCGATTTGCAGCTGATTCGTAAGCAATGGGATCGCATTTTATTGGAATGCAAATAAGTTGCGGGTGTATTGGGAGATATTTCAGAATCGTTCACATCGAGCCAAAAAAGACAATTAAAGAGACATTTCGGAAAAAATCAAGGTGAAGAACAAACTGATACAGACGAAGAAACAAACTTCAAAAGAAACATCTTTTTCGTCATAGTTGATTCTATTATATCTTAAATTTCTTGTCGGTTCGATGCCATGAGATGAATTTCAATTCAACCTTTTCACTTTTATGGCAGTTTTCAAAAATGGACGAAACTGAGATTCGAATTTCTGCTACAAGCTTTATTCAAAAGCACAAATCGCATGTGTCTCAAGAATTGGAGGAAGAATTAATTCATCTGAAACACATTTACAAAACACAACTGGAGGCCACTGGCTAGGGACCGGCCTAGCTGGCGAGGAATGTTGGTTGAGGCCGTGGTCCACAATGGACTGTCTGCGCCACCTTAAGTAAGTAAGAAACACATTTATGTAGCCAATTTCGAAGCAGAACTTCCACTATTGAGTTTGCTGAATGCAATTTTTTCCCAGAGCTTGGAGACGATTTTCCCAAACGTTTGTGTTGCTCTGCGTGTGTTTTGCACCATACCTGTCACCATAGCTAGCGCCGAACGTTCCTTTAACGTCCTTGTCAGAGTAAAAATTTTTCATCGCTCGTGCTCATCGCAAGATCGTGTTTCGGGACTTGCTACACTGTGCGTCGAAGCACCTTTGGCAAAGAAATTGAATTTCGATGTAATAATAAGTAGTTTTGCTGCTCAGAAATTAAGGAAAGCTCGTATGCAATAAGGAAATATTTCGTCGAATACAAACCAACTCTAAGGGCAATATTGTGATAATATTTTGAATGTAAAAAAAAGAATGAAAAAGTTGAAATGAAAACGTTTTACAATACATAGCTTTTAAAATAAAAAAAAATTTTAAATATTATTGATAAAATATAAAAAATAAAATCAATGTAATTTTTTAATAACTTAATGAAAGTGTTTTTCCTTTACTTACAAGCATGTGGTTGGCAATAACGCACTGAATGCAGAGCTTGATTGATAACTTCTGGATGTGGATTCGAACCGATCGACTCGTATTCCGAATTATTTTCTTTACATCCCCCGTTTCGTAGCAGGGGTAGGCATGTAAAAAAAAAGAGTAGGTATATATGAGGGACCCCGGATTTGTCCGTCCCAGACCCGGAATTCATCTCGACGGCCTTGGGGTATGCATTTTTCAAATACGCCACGGTGAACTTTATTGAAAAACTAACCGAAGCATACAACTTCATATTCAATAGGAGAAACGTCCCAGAAAGTTTTCGTAAGAATATTATACTCCCACTTTTCAAGAAGGGTGATGTTAACGATCTTCACAACTTAAGTGGCATTTGGTTTATGAACTCGGTAATGAAAATATTCACTGGCGTCATTCAACAGGCTTGGAATCTGGATACAACGAAACGAGTTTCAAGCCGGTTTCAGGATAGTATTTGATAATAATTGATAAAAGTCGATAATATTTTTTCACTTTCACTTTTGCTAAGTCTTATCTTAACAGGGGGAAAAGTTATATGGATTCTTCGTTAATTTAAAAGCATCATTTGACTCAATCGAAAGGAACGCTGTCTTTTAAAAGCTGTCGCATGTGGAGCCTCACAGTTAACACCATGAAATCCAAAATTCTGATTTTCACGTCTCGATTTTTTCTTAAAAAGCATCTACAAGGTAAACTTAGAGACTCAAAAAAGGCTATCAACTGATGAAGTAGAAAAATTTGTTAACGTACTTTCTCAAAAAGATATTTCGATTACACCTACAAAAAATTAATAAGATTCGTTAGAATTCAGATTAAAGATTTTTACTTTATTGAACTGAAACCCATTAAAGGCTAAATGAAAACATGGACTTAATAACTAAAAACCCTGAATGCATAAGATATCTTGCAGCTTGTGCAAGATATCGTATTTTATCGTCGTCGGTTCTTGACACTTATCTGCTTCGTTTATAGAAGCAGCCGTATCAGCATGATTTGTTGTTGACGACGATGACGATGTGTGGCTTGGCAGATGTTTAAGCGATCGCGTTAACTACTCCCCCACTTAGATGAAGGCCGTCCTTGGGCTTCTTGAGAGCCTTGATGACTTCCTGAAGGTCGACATTTTGGCGCTGCTTCTTCTGATGTTGCTTTAGCCAAATGATGGTATAACAAACTGTAATGAGTGCAAGCAGGCTATAATTTGTCTCTATCTCACCAATATAACGTAAGTTGTCCGTGTTTATTCTATGAAGGAATAGCAAGCTCAATATCTCTTTATGACTTGTGATAGTGAGAAGCGTAGATGTTGCACTACCGGGTTGCTTTTTCTGGATGTTATTTCGATTGATAACTTTGGACCCATTGATCCACACAGCATCATCAAAAGTCAGCAAATACGTCACGTTGATGTCCATCTCAAAACCATTCTTGCATTTCTGTTGTTTATTATAACTATGCCATCTTCAATAACCAACACGGATGGTTTGGCTGTGTGCTGCAATGAGCCATGCCTCAAGAGTGTAATTGTTGAGCTCATGTCTCGGTAGGTAATTCCTTGCAAAATGTCAAGGTTGTTGCTACGCAGTCCTCAAAAGCCAGCACTTGTCTTTCACATTCTGCTAATACATCATCTCAATTGAAGAATAAAATATTGCCGCTATGGGCAACAGGGTAGATTATTACCTTCTTACAAACTAATTTAGGTCAAGGATAATTAATTACGAAATGTAAAGTATAATCATTTTGCAAAACCTTTACTTTTGACACTTCCATAAGTTCTGTAACATTTACATTAAAAAATTTGTTCGTTTATTATGACTTTTAAGTCATCATCATCTAAAATTACTGGGTTTCTGACTCTGAGCTTTACAAGTTTTATAGAGAGAATAAGATTTTGATTTTCTGAAATAAGCATTCTATTTTTGCTATTTTGTGTCGATTTCTGATTTTTTCGAATAAGCCAAAATATTATTAACGGTGTCCGTTAGCCTATTAATTTGCTTTTGTGTTTATTACAGCTTGTCTATTGTTGGAATCGATCAATTGGTACTGATTGAATTTAATTTTCTCAAAGTCAGGGATGCCAGCTACAATTTTCAAACCTGTGCCTAAGAAATTTAAACTCCTTGTGCATTTCCAAAACTTTTCGTATATGAGACTGTGGAGGGAACAGCTCAGTGATATTTTTTGGTTCGTTTATTATTTGCTTAAAAACAGTCAAATTTGTTATGTGGCGTTAGTATCCGTTAACCTTCCAGACAATTACACCCCCGTCTAGTATTGGAATATAGTCAGAACTGGTGTAATCCGTTAATTTAGGCACGACTGTTGTCATCATAAATAATAGAAGAATACGTTAGCCTTCTCACCACGACAAGGTCATGCGATTGAGTATTTTTCCGGTCGATTGTATTTTATGCGATTGCAGTGTTCGACGAACCGAACTCGCAAGCTTCGTTTGGTGCGCCCATGTATTTTTCTTAGAAATCACCGCACTATATATCATGCATACCCGATATGTCCTTTAAATAGTTTTATCTTTTGTTGTGCCAAGTTAATGCCTTATTTTACTTGCGATTATAGCTACTATGTATAAGGCAAGTTATGCATTCGTAAAAAAATTACTAACAATTAAACATGCCATTACGAAGATAAAGAAGTCGAAAACAGTGGGTCCGACAATAATTCTCTACTGTCTGTCTGTCGGTCTGTCTGTCCGTATGTCTGTCTGTCTCTATAGTTACCTACAGCCTAAACGGCTATACAGATTTGGTTCAAATTTGGTACATAGTATTATTATGACGTCCTGCAGAGGGGTTTTTGGAATAAGCATTCTAGCTCCAAGACTAACGGTACTTGCCATACGATTCTTAGTGAAAAATTTATTTTTCTCAAAAACGGCTCCAACGATTTTGATAAAACTTTCTGAATAGGCCCGGTTTTTTAAAATCAGATTTTCTCGTAAGCCACATAACTTTTTTCGGTGAAATTTTTAATTTAGAAGCCTTTTAAAGACGAAATAATATAATATTTAAAATTTTTGGAAAACAGTTTTTTGAGTTTGAAAAAAAAAATTAAATTTTTTTTTTTTTTTTTTCAAAAACGGTTCGAGCTATTTTTCTTAAATTTTATTATTCTGATAAAATCTACAGAGTGCCAGAAGTTGGTATACTCAAAAAAAATTTGGAATATATTTTGGAAAAGCTTTTCATAAATAACAATTTTTTGAAATAACTGGTCGAACGATTTTGAAAAAAAAGTTTTTAAAATTCTTAATAATAAACAAAATCATATGGCTTACTTCATTTAAAAAAAAAAGGTTTTAGCTATTGATTTTTAAGTAATCAATAAAATTTCATATAGTTTTTTCCCTGCCGTTTTCCACAATCTCAAAAGTTTGTCCGACCCAGTCGTGCACTTTATTTGCATTGCTAAAGAAAACGCAATCAATATTTTTCTGTCTCAGTTTTGATATTAATTTTTTGTTTATAACTGGGGTATGTTTATGCCTGCACGTTCAAAATGTTAACTGTTATCTTAGTTTTTATGTATGAATTCGATAAAGTAGATTTTCATATTTTGTTTCTTTGTTTTTTAATTAATTCGTTTACCATTGATTCTCTATAACCATTCAAAGTAGCGACTTTTTTAATATTTGTATACTTAGTTAAGTAGTTTGAAACTGACAAAGGCAATTTGCACAATCGATGAACAATTGGGTGAAAAGTTTGCAGATTTTTGTTGCGTAGGACAGTAAGAATCACTGGTGTGTATATGTCGGTTGAAGTAGATTTTCTAACAACGGAGAAATCGAATTTGTTTTCGATTTTTGTGAGGAGACCCAAGAATGCCAACTTATTGTTTTCTTCGCTTTCGTATGTGAAGTTGATGCTGTCAAACTCATAATTTATTTGGTATAAAATTTCATCGATTTCATTTGCTTTTATTACAGTAAACACGTCATCAACATAAAGTTATGAAATTTATTAAAATTAATTCTCCAATTGCTGCGAAAACCAAAAATATAAAAACATTCATCCGAGGAGACACCATAAAAATTGAAGAAAAAGCATTTTATTTCAACTCCAGCAATGTTTTGACATGTGAAGAGAAAGGTTGAATGACGTTTCTGAAGAGACTGACCGATGACAGCAATGAATTGACAGCAGCGGAAGCACTGGCGTAGCGAGGGGGTGGCAAGGGGGGCACAGGCCCCGGGCGGCGCTTGGCTAGGGGCGGCAATTTCGAGCAGTTAATTTTTTTAAATTTAGAAAACGGATTCTTTCCAAAAAAAGAATTTATTTAAAAAGTTAACCAGCATTTTTAGTAAGAAATTAGAAGGTAGATGTATCTTATATGTAAATAATAGGAAGTACACTCTCTCTACTTAATATGCAACTCCTAATATAGATAGGTAGGTAATTACATACATATGCAATCAAAAAAAGGCAAACAAAAACAGAGTAGTTTAAAACTATTTATATATATATTAAACTTAAGAAAGATAGGTAAGAATGTTCATATACAGGGTGTCCCCTCATTTGTAGGCAATATTTTTAGGGCATAATTTTTGGGTGTATTTTAAGAAAAAAATCGTTCAAGTACAAAATCAGAAAACCCTCCTTTTTTACCTGCTGCAGGTTTTCCCAAGTATCATAAAATGTATAGGCATTTCCTGTTTTAGTAGTACCATAAAATACTAATTACCTCAACCCAAAAAAATCGTTTTTAATCATA
The DNA here is from genome assembly GCA_916050605.2 of Platycheirus albimanus. Taxonomy (NCBI): domain Eukaryota; kingdom Metazoa; phylum Arthropoda; class Insecta; order Diptera; family Syrphidae; genus Platycheirus; species Platycheirus albimanus. The sequence continues at coordinate 200,461,287 of OU696696.1, forward strand.
ACTCTTAACATTTGCAGCTTAAGGCACTGATTTGTATTTTAAAAATTGTAGCGTTCATTCAAAATGACATTAAAACGCTATGTATGCATTTTCGGAGACAACTGTCCCGAAAGTCAAAAAATTAGCATAGTGGAACAAGCGTGAGATGGGATATTTTAAAACTGAGAAAAGGTATCAAATTTATTCAAAAACATTTACAAGGGCTATTATTTCTCCTACAAATAAAGTTCTAAACGAAGTGTCTGTGATTAGTTCTAACAGCGCAAATACTTTCAACGTGGGTAAGGGTACAACAAAGTAAGACTTTTCTTCAATCCTCAAAAAAAATAAGGCGGAATTGGGGATAGGCTTTTACTGTGCAACCATTTTTTTCTTTAAATAAACCCAAGAATTATGCCCTTAAATATTGCATACCAATAAGGGGACACCCTGTCTAGCACATGCGACTATATTGGTTTCAGGCTACCCAAGTCTGAGTAGGTAATTATGGTGCCTATGTATCTAGAACTATTTATTTATTTATTAATGAATTAAATTAATTTAAAAACAAACTTAATAAATTAAAACAAATTAAAAGCTAAAGAAAAAGTAAAATTGCATTGAAAATTTATGAAAAATCCTCTTTTTCTGAAGAATTTGAATTTAGATAATTAAAAATTAATTTACGTTATTAATTTGTTTGATATCTTGAGTAAATCATTTTTCTAGAGACTGGCAAATCGGTAAAAAACCAATAGACAAATTTTAGATTTGCAGCTTCATTTTTGCTTCACTTGCTATAAAGTAGTAGGGACAACAGTTCGCAAAATTTTGTAGAGAAATCTTACCAAATTCATGTGCATACATTATGTGTAGGTATTACTGTTTGAAACCATACATTTTTTAGTGTGTGAAAAAATTACTAAGGGCGGCAAAAATTAGGTCTGCCCCGGGCGGCACCAACCCTCGCTACGCCACTGAGCGGAAGGGTGCATCATAGGTTCCCAAACTGCGAGCAGTTCAGTCCCAAGTAACATGGTTGGAGCTGCTAGTAATTAAAATGTTCCTAAACAGCTCTTAAAGTGGTAGATGCCAAGCTCATGCTCCATTTCAAAGATATTTGCAGCTCTGGGGTTTTTTGTTTTAAATCTGTCTCTATATTGCAGTATAAGAACAATTCTTAGCTCTATTATCTTAGCTTTATAAAAATACTCTTTAACTTCGTTTATAATGGCTGTATTAGAGCTCAGCCGGTATTGTCTTCTTGTGCTTTAGTTAAGCTTTTTAGAAGTACGAAGAGTCACTTTAGAGTTTGAATAGATCTTTTTATGGTTAAGACAATCACAAATCTCAATACAAATGTGTATTGCTATTATAAAACTGTTCTAAATTTTAAATAGAGCACTTTTGTGCTACCGCTATGATAGAGGAAGAGAAAGAGAGAGAGAGAGAGATTATAGTAGTTAACTTGTAGTATGAAAATGTTTGTCAAACGAATGAGTCGCTGCTTCGTTTACCAACTTTATTGTTTTTTTTATACCCTATTCCATAGAATGGGTATATTGTATTTGGTGTGGAGTTTGTAACATAGAGAAATAATACCATTAGGTATAGAAAAGTATATATATTCTGACTCAGAATCAAAAGCCTAATCGATTAAGCCATGTCCGTCCGTCCGTCCGTATGTATACTCTCTAGAGGTCGCAATTTTTGAGCTAGAAAGCTGAAATTTGGTATATATAATCTTTGGTTCAATAGTAAGGCTAAGTTCTTGAACCGGTAAAATCCGCCCACAATCGCCATTTTTGATGATTAACCTCAATTTAGTAAAGTTAAATTATGTTTTGTGTACAGTTACGATAAAAGCATAACGCTAAAATTTTGCACACGTAAGCTTTAGATCAACCTTCTTCCAATTAAATAAAAATATTTCAGTTTGGGCGTGGCTGACGCCCATTTTTCATACGAAACCATCAATATTGTTTTTATAAAATAACAATAATTGTTATATTAAAGCGAAAAATATTAAATTTTGTGGGTATTACTTGCACATAAACATCTTGTGTGCGAAATCAAAAAAATTTGATTTTAGGCGTGGCTGACGCCCACTTATCACTAGAAACTTTAAAAAAATGTTTTTGCAAATAAACGGTATTTATAATGAATCCGCAAGCCAAAATTTTGCGTCTCTTAGTAGAAACTTAAACGTTTGTGTATGAAAAGAAATTTTTGAATTTTGGGCGTGGCTTTCGCCCACTTTGAAAGAATGAAAAACGTTGTTTTAAAAATTTAAAAAATTTACCAATATTCAATTTAAGATTTTTTTCCCTTCCGTTCCTTTTTTGAAAAAATATCTACATTTTCTTGAGTAATTTTTTTCAATACGCCCACTTTTAAAGGCGTGATTTTGATAAAATACCTTTGTTCAGGTAAGATCGCTTAGAAACTGCTCGATTCAGCTGTAGTTTTACACATATGCCTAAATACTGAATAATGATCAAAGCTTAGTTATTGCTTCAAATTTTTAAGACACGCCCACTTTTAAGGGGCGTTTTCGTCAAAAGTCGTATAATGCATTAATTTTTTAACGTTTTTTCACTTTCGGTCGCAGTTTTGAAGTAAAAAGATTAACACTTAGATTTAAGATTTAAGATTTCCTTGGTAACGTAGCAGAGTGTGGTTCAAGAATTGTTAAAATCATCCATAATCGCTATTTTCATTCAAAATCTAAGTTTTAAAAATTAAAGTTTTGCCTTGTTTTGTTCAAATCGATCTGCAAAAATAAAATTGAATGTCACTGAGCTAATTGCCTTGCCAATAAAAAGTCTTAACTTTGGGCGTGGCACACGCTATTTTTTATTGTGCCAGCACTAATTGAACATCACACCACACAAAAGTAATGTTATTGAATCTTTTTCCGTCTGGTAAAGAAGAATTTTGTTTATGAAACTGGATCATCGGCTGGCTGCGGGAGGCGAACGCATACACATACACAAAAATAGGGAATAGGGTATCCAACAGTTCGTTGCTAACATACTGTAGCTCTCGCTTATGTTTATTTGTTAAAATACGCCTTGTTCATAAAAAAAAGACTCACAAACAATATAACATATTGGGAAAGTGTTTGCAGGGAATAGCTAGACTGTAGACAAATAAAACTGAAAACAAAATTAATCAGTATGGAAGAAGTTAATGAACCTGCGGCACTTTCACAGAGCAAGAAAGAATAAGTTTGAATGGCTCTTTTAAGAAAATAAACTATAAAATGAATATTGAATATGTTCCGAGAACTAAATCGGAATGAATTATGTAAAAATTATGAAATTTTGCTAATAAATTATTGAAATCTTTTCTGAACTGTTTTGATTTTTTTATGAAAAAAAGAAAATACATAAATAATTTAATTTTCGTCTGATTGCTGTGCGTAAAGAGTTCACCTATTATAGAGCTGATTTAAAGCACTATTATGCATTTACTAGTTGTTAAAAAGTTCGATAAGTGTTTGTTTTTTCATTCAAATCAACTGGCACAATCGAATCCCTATTTAGAGCTTGTTTAAAACTTAGTAAAAACATCAGCCTTTTCAAGAATGTGGCATATGTACTGTTTTCTTGTGTTTGTGTTATGAGCTTCATACGCGCTCCAAAAGGGTTCGTTGAGATAAGTACATTTAAAGTTATTTTTTCACCAGATAATTTGTGTAGGTAAACAGGGTGTCATATGAAACATATAAAAATGACAAGTAATATTTTTTTTTTGCACTTAACACTACCAAAACTTTTCTAAGATATTAAAGTTAAAACCTTGACAATTTAAGGATTTCGGATTGAAATCTTGTTTTTTTTAAAACTAATTAATAAGATATTTGAATTTCCCTATAATAATAATTATTTTAACTATATGTCTGTAAGTCTTAAGGTCTTTTGAATGCAAATGAGAAGGAACAGAAAGATAGGAAATAATTTTTGTTGGTACAATAGATTGAGAACTAGGTGGTATTTATCTCACGAAAATCCCACGGGTGGGGTCCAGTTGAAGCTAAGGGAATATTGTAAAATTGCCGCCCAAGCCGGGGCTCGAACCCACAACGGTAAATTAGTAAAGAAGCACTTATTGTACCCAAATGTTTCAAAAAAAAAAAATTGGGCTTCATATTCATTCATGTCACTTTTTGACTGTTAATGTCCTTCTTAGTTTTGTACTTGTCAGTAATGAATAGAAAGATTAAAAAATATTTTTGTTAAGTTCCACGAGACTAGGCTCAAAGTGAAAAATTTGAAAAGAAGTGACAGGAATTACCCCTATAGTACTATACTTTATTTGTAATCCTTCGCAATCTAGGCGTACTCAGGTTATATACGTGCTTTCGCTCAAAATGTATGGACAAACTGTATATGAAAAGAAATTTTAACACCGCTAGAAAAATTAACAAATTAACAATTTGACCACAATGTTATAACTTATAAGCATATATGCATCCCATTTTATTACATATCCATATCCGTTTCCAGAAAAGTATGTCTTCATATTTGGACGAAAAATATTTTAAACACGCAAAACTTAAATGAAGTACATATTAATATTTCAAACGCTTTGTTTACAGTATAGCCTATACTATATAGGACACCCTGTATTTTTTAAATCTGTCATATCGACTTGACATTTAAATATAGGTTCTCTTAGCTCTAGTGCAACAATACTTGGGTCTCACGCCAATATAAGGGCTCGATAGAGTATGAAAAATTTGCTTCAAAAATGGTGACTATTAAAAAAAAAACAATGCAAATAAGAAATATTTATACAAATTATTTGCTGAAAATCCCTATCTTCAAAATAAAACTTTACTAAACGTTCTTTACACTGAGTAAAATATTTATTTTAGTCTTTTCGATGTGATTTGTTAAAAAAATTTGTTTTTTGAATAAATAAAACTAAAAAATTATGCTATTTGATAACTTAATATTGATTATTTTGCGGGCGCATTGTAGTTTTTCCAGGTAACTTGTTAACATTTGTGAAAAATTTTAAATCGCACTAAGAATCCACTAGAAGTTGATCGTGGTTATTTATTTTTATTAATATCAAAATTGTTATCATATTCTTTTAGATATATTACTGCAGGCATCTTTTTTTTTTTTGTTCGTGCCAATAATAATTATTGATGGTATGCAAACATAAAATTACAAACACAAATAAAATCTCGTTCAAATACAATATTGACAGACTTTTCTTTACAAATACGTATTATATCTATAATATGTACTAACACTTAATCAAATCGTTTTTATATTTCGACTTCTCAGCGAAAAGCCTTATAATTGGCTTTTGATAATGTTTAATAGAGCTAAAAGTGCTCTAAATAAAAATGTAAATGTCATTTTGTTTCTATCGTAGAATATGCAGGCGTTCCAGCATCATGTTTGGAGCCCAAATCGTGCTTTCTTTTACTGAAAAAGAAGCTTTAAATTAGCAGTAAAGTGACAACAGCACTTACACTAATGCTATTGCCCACTACAACCGCTATGCATACGGTGACCATCCGTCCTCTTTTTTAGAGGACAGTCCTTTTTTTTGGTATCGTGTCCTTTTTTTTTTGTTCTTCTTAAAGAGGACAGTAATTTGTCCTCACACGTAAGCTTTAGATCAACCTTCTTCCAATTAAATAAAAATATTTCAGTTTGGGCGTGGCTGACGCCCATTTTTCATACGAAACCATCAATATTGTTTTTATAAAATAACAATAATTGTTATATTAAAGCGAAAAATATTAAATTTTGTGGGTATTACTTGCACATAAACATCTTGTGTGCGAAATCAAAAAAATTTGATTTTAGGCGTGGCTGACGCCCACTTATCACTAGAAACTATAAAAAAATGTTTTTGCAAATAAACGGTATTTATAATGAATCCGCAAGCCAAAATTTTGCGTCTCTTAGTAGAAACTTAAACGTTTGTGTATGAAAAGAAATTTTTGAATTTTGGGCGTGGCTTTCGCCCACTTTGAAAGAATGAAAAACGTTGTTTTAAAAATTTAAAAAATTTACCAATATTCAATTTAAGATTTTTTTCCCTTCCGTTCCTTTTTTGAAAAAATATCTACATTTTCTTGAGTAATTTTTTTCAATACGCCCACTTTTAAAGGCGTGATTTTGATAAAATACCTTTGTTCAGGTAAGATCGCTTAGAAACTGCTCGATTCAGCTGTAGTTTTACACATATGCCTAAATACTGACTAATGATCAAAGCTTAGTTATTGCTTCAAATTTTTAAGACACGCCCACTTTTAAGGGGCGTTTTCGTCAAAAGTCGTATAATGCATTAATTTTTTAACGTTTTTTCACTTTCGGTCGCAGTTTTGAAGTAAAAAGATTAACACTTAGATTTAAGATTTAAGATTTCCTTGGTAACGTAGCAGAGTGTGGTTCAAGAATTGTTAAAATCATCCATAATCGCTATTTCCATTCAAAATCTAAGTTTTAAAAATAAATGTTTTGCCTTGTTTTGTTCAAATCGATCTGCAAGAATAAAATTGAATGTCACTGAGCTTATTGCCTTGGCAATAAAAAGTCTTAACTTTGGGCGTAGCACACGCTATTTTTTATTGTGCCAGCACTAATTGAACATCACACCACACAAAATTAATGTTATTGAATCTTTTTCCGTCTGGTAAAGAAGAATTTTGTTTATGAAACTGGATCATCGGCTGGCTGCGGGAGGCGAACGCATACACATACACAAAAATAGGGAATAGGGTATCCAACAGTTCGTTGCTAACATACTGTAGCTCTCGCTTATGTTTATTTGTTAAAATACGCCTTGTTCATAAAAAAAAGACTCACAAACAATATAACATATTGGGAAAGTGTTTGCAGGGAATAGCTAGACTGTAGACAAATAAAACTGAAAACAAAATTAATCAGTATGGAAGAAGTTAATGAACCTGCGGCACTTTCACAGAGCAAGAAAGAATAAGTTTGAATCGCTCTTTTAAGAAAATAAACTATAAAATGAATATTGAATATGTTCCGAGAACTAAATCGGAATGAATTATGTAAAAATTATGAAATTTTGCTAATAAATTATTGAAATCTTTTCTGAACTGTTTTGATTTTTTTATGAAAAAAAGAAAATACATAAATAATTTAATTTTCGTCTGATTGCTGTGCGTAAAGAGTTCACCTATTATAGAGCTGATTTAAAGCACTATTATGCATTTACTAGTTCTTAAAAAGTTCGATAAGTGTTTGTTTTTTCATTCAAATCAACTGGCACAATCGAATCCCTATTTAGAGCTTGTTTAAAACTTAGTAAAAACATCAGCCTTTTCAAGAATGTGGCATATGTACTGTTTTCTTGTGTTTGTGTTATGAGCTTCATACGCGCTCCAAAAGGGTTCGTTGAGATAAGTACATTTAAAGTTATTTTTTCACCAGATAATTTGTGTAGGTAAACAGGGTGTCATATGAAACATATAAAAATGACAAGTAATATTTTTTTTTTGCACTTAACACTACCAAAACTTTTCTAAGATATTAAAGTTAAAACCTTGACAATTTAAGGATTTCGGATTGAAATCTTGTTTTTTTTAAAACTAATTAATAAGATATTTGAATTTCCCTATAATAATAATTATTTTAACTATATGTCTGTAAGTCTTAAGGTCTTTTGAATGCAAATGAGAAGGAACAGAAAGATAGGAAATAATTTTTGTTGGTACAATAGATTGAGAACTAGGTGGTATTTATCTCACGAAAATCCCACGGGTGGGGTCCAGTTGAAGCTAAGGGAATATTGTAAAATTGCCGCCCAAGCCGGGGCTCGAACCCACAACGGTAAATTAGTAAAGAAGCACTTATTGTACCCAAATGTTTCAAAAAAAAAAAATTGGGCTTCATATTCATTCATGTCACTTTTTGACTGTTAATGTCCTTCTTAGTTTTGTACTTGTCAGTAATGAATAGAAAGATTAAAAAATATTTTTGTTAAGTTCCACGAGACTAGGCTCAAAGTGAAAAATTTGAAAAGAAGTGACAGGAATTACCCCTATAGTACTATACTTTATTTGTAATCCTTCGCAATCTAGGCGTACTCAGGTTATATACGTGCTTTCGCTCAAAATGTATGGACAAACTGTATATGAAAAGAAATTTTAACACCGCTAGAAAAATTAACAAATTAACAATTTGACCACAATGTTATAACTTATAAGCATATATGCATCCCATTTTATTACATATCCATATCCGTTTCCAGAAAAGTATGTCTTCATATTTGGACGAAAAATATTTTAAACACGCAAAACTTAAATGAAGTACATATTAATATTTCAAACGCTTTGTTTACAGTATAGCCTATACTATATAGGACACCCTGTATTTTTTAAATCTGTCATATCGACTTGACATTTAAATATAGGTTCTCTTAGCTCTAGTGCAACAATACTTGGGTCTCACGCCAATATAAGGGCTCGATAGAGTATGAAAAATTTGCTTCAAAAATGGTGACTATTAAAAAAAAAACAATGCAAATAAGAAATATTTATACAAATTATTTGCTGAAAATCCCTATCTTCAAAATAAAACTTTACTAAACGTTCTTTACACTGAGTAAAATATTTATTTTAGTCTTTTCGATGTGATTTGTTAAAAAAATTTGTTTTTTGAATAAATAAAACTAAAAAATTATGCTATTTGATAACTTAATATTGATTATTTTGCGGGCGCATTGTAGTTTTTCCAGGTAACTTGTTAACATTTGTGAAAAATTTTAAATCGCACTAAGAATCCACTAGAAGTTGATTGTGGTTATTTATTTTTATTAATATCAAAATTGTTATCATATTCTTTTAGATATATTACTGCAGGCATCTTTTTTTTTTTTTGTTCGTGCCAATAATAATTATTGATGGTATGCAAACATAAAATTACAAACACAAATAAAATCTCGTTCAAATACAATATTGACAGACTTTTCTTTACAAATACGTATTATATCTATAATATGTACTAACACTTAATCAAATCGTTTTTATATTTCGACTTCTCAGCGAAAAGCCTTATAATTGGCTTTTGATAATGTTTAATAGAGCTAAAAGTGCTCTAAATAAAAATGTAAATGTCATTTTGTTTCTATCGTAGAATATGCAGGCGTTCCAGCATCATGTTTGGAGCCCAAATCGTGCTTTCTTTTACTGAAAAAGAAGCTTTAAATTAGCAGTAAAGTGACAACAGCACTTACACTAATGCTATTGCCCACTACAACCGCTATGCATACGGTGACCATCCGTCCTCTTTTTTAGAGGACAGTCCTTTTTTTTGGTATCGTGTCCTTTTTTTTTTTGTTCTTCTTAAAGAGGACAGTAATTTGTCCTCTTTTTACTCAATTGTCCTCTTAATGTCTTCTTTTTTCTTTGAAAACTTTTTCCTACACAGTATAGTACTTTCTTCAGAACTAAATTACTTAAACACAAAATGAAGACAGCACTGGTTTGAACAATTCAGATCTGTCATCTGGTTTTTGCTATTGTGAATGAATCGCAAACTGTCGCCCAAATCCAATTGTCAAGTTTTCATTACATTCTTTTGGCTTTTTATTATACAGGGTGATTCACCAGCGTTGTGCCAAAAAGCTAGAGCGTGTAGGTTAAGTTGAGACAAGAAAAAAATCGTATGGAAGGGGGGGGTCTATTCCCCTCCGTTTAGCCGGGAGGGGCAATTTTCTGAAAAATTGACTTATTTTGTAAAAAAAATATTTAAAATCAACGGGTTCGTTTACAACACCGTGTTATACCTTTTTGGAAGGCCAAAAACTTCTCCTTTTATTTTGTTTTTAAATTAAATTGTTTTTACGAATAGTTTAAAAAATATAAATTTTCAAACTCAAAATTTTGAAAAAAAATTTGAAAAAATAATTTTAAAACTAATTTTTTTCAAAATTTTACGTTATTAAGTATAATTTTTGTTCTCAGAATTCAACGCTTCCATTAATCTTTAATCCAACACTGAAAACCGTATAGCTCTACGACTTTTTCTTGCCAAGGTATTCAAAAATAACCGAACCTACTTCCTCACAAAAACACGAAAAATTGGCTAAATGGTCACTTGTGCCATCCCGTAAGGCTAGGTTTTCTTGTTTTTGTGAAGAAGTAGGTTCGGTTATTTTTGAATACCTTGGCAAGAAAAAGTCGTAGAGCCATACGGTTTTCAGTGTTGGATTAAAGATTAATGGAAGCGTTGAATTCTGAGAACAAAAATTATACTTAATTACGTAAAATTTTGAAAAAAATTAGTTTTAAAATTATTTTTTCAAATTTTTTTTCAAAATTTTGAGTTTGAAAATTTATATTTTTTAAACTATTCGTTAAAACAATTTAATTTAAAAACAAAATAAAAGGAGAAGTTTTTGGCTTTCCAAAAAGGTATAACACGGTGTTGTAGACGAACCCGTTGATTTTAAATATTTTTTTTTACAAAATAAGTCAATTTTTCAGAAAATTGCCCCTCCCGGCTAAACGGAGGGGAATAGACCCCCCCTCCCATACGATTTTTTTCTTGTCTCAACTTAACCTACACGCCCTAGCTTTTTGGCACAACGCTGGTGAATCACCCTGTATATACTAATAGCGAGTTTCATTCACGAAAAGAATTGCTCTTTCTGTCAAAAGATTCGATCTTTTTCACTTTTAAGAGTTTCATTCATTCAAAAAGTGCAATTCTAGATCGATTCTCAACACGAAAGAATGCATCTCTGATGAGTTGGGAGAATCGATCTGAATACTTTTCTGTCAAACGTCAAATGAGAAATAATTTGTTATTTTTTGTCGTTTGTCGTGAAATTGTGCCAGTCTGTGATAAATAAAACAAAACTAAACAAATAATGAACGAAGGACTTGATATGTACTTTAATTATCCAATTAATTATCAATTAGCAATAATCCAAAGTCAGCAATTCCAATGACAAAAGACAAAAACCAAATGACAAAAAGTCAAATTGCCAAAACAAGTTTCATTGAAAAGTGCAATTCTCGATTTTGAGAACAAATCTTCCAAATTTGAATGAAACTAGCTATAAGACTCGTAGAGTTTTCGATGTCGCTTCCAGCTTCAAATGGCCCTACGGAAAGAGTCTTTTCAATTTCTAATAACATTTGGACACCTGAAAAATCGCAATTAAAAGTTGATACACTAGAGGCAATGCTGATAACAAAGTGCAATTATAACTATAATTGCGGGCTTTTCTAAGAAGTCGGGATGACGTCTTAAAAAAAATTCACTGTGAAGAAAAATACAAAAACTAGGTAACAGTTCCTTTGAGTTGAACTCTAAAATAAAGTATACTTACTCGTAAGTATGTATTATTTTTGGATTTTGTTTGTCTGTTATAAGAATTTTTGTTTTTCAAACTGAACTGAATTGTAATTTGAAGTATATGTACAAATATTTTGAATAAATATGGTTTGTTCCTAAACTTGTTTAAGTAAATTAAAGGTTGTCCTCTTTTTTGCATCTGAAAAAATGGTCACCGCCTATGCAAGAACTAAAATGGAGCTCATATTAGCTCCCAAAGTCGAAAAAAATTGCCTTAAATAAGGCTAACTACAGCTTTATTGGCGCTTATAAGGTTAAGTGAATTTAATATAGCCAAATAATGTAGCTTTTTAAGCGCTGATAGAGCTAAGAACAAACTGGAATTGTTACTTGGGGTGCCGCCAACTCGTATTTAATAATAATGCTCTCAGCCACGTAAACACTAAAAATGTTATTGATGCTAACTTATGTAATTTTTCATTTATAATATATCTGGTTTAGGAAATAAGTTGATGTTTAAATTTTTTTTTGAAACCATTAAAAATACCGCTATTAGTTTTATTGTTCGAAACATTTATTGAACGAGACACATCACATTATGAGACTTTTTTCGAAGGATTCATACTCAATTGCATAGCGTAACCATGTAAGAGAAAGTGAAGGATGACTATTTGGAATACAAAAATCATTAAGTAGAAAACTAAAATGTCGGTTTGTAAATGAGATGAATAGTATTGTGGCCGAACTGACAATCATAAATGAAAAATTATTTATAGTTCCTGTCTTTATCAATTGCAATAAATGGATGGATGACTTCAATAGCTTGTACGACTTTCTTTTTGATTTATAACAAGAATATGTCATATTCATCGAACGCGCAAGGGTAGGGGACTCCCAGCTTTTAGAACTAGAACCAGAGTTTACCCCCGGTCCATTTAACATCACAAAATCTGCATTGGACACACAAATTGACGGCAGCGGGAAAAAATGCATCTAAATGTGTGATTAATGCAAAAACTATCCGAAGTTAACGACAGCCGTTCGTTTTGGAAAATAGCCCATTCACTCAATGGTATTCCCTTTGCTTAAAATATAAAATTTAATATGAATGTATTATCCGAACATTTTGAAAATCTATTCAGTAATCCAGTAAATATTGAAACTATTTGATGTTCTATACCATACCTTTTTTGGAAAATGAATTTGTTTACCGTGCCTTCAGTGTTCAAGAAATCACAAAAGTGATACATCGATGCATTTTGAACAAAGCCAGAGCAGAAGACCGGATGCCGTATGCATTTTTCAAATACGCCACGGCGAACTTTATTGAAAAACTAACCTAAGCTGTAACGCAGAAATATATATATATATATATATATATATACAGGGTGTCCCGAAACTCAACGTCAAGCGGGCACCGGGTGAAAGGGTAGGTTATGTCCGTACTGGGAAAAGTAAGGAAAAAAATCCATCTCGCCTTGTTTAGTAAAAATAGTAATATTTATAAAAATTATAAAAATCGTTACACTAGACCACACTTTTAGGTACTGTGGTCACTAATTTTCATATTTTGCGGTGTTTATTTTTGTAAAATCCTTACTAATTGTGCTATTATTCCCAATTAAAAATTCAAAAATAAATATAGTAGTTTTCGTAAGAAAAATAAAATTTGACTGAGTCATGGTGAAATTTTTTTTTTAAACTTAACTTTGATACTTCATACTTTTAAAAAAAATGTACCGCACTACCCTCGGCAAGTTATTTAGAAAGTTGGCCCATTTTACTAAGATTTTAAAATGGTACAACACTTGCTAATTATTCACCCATAAAAAATATTATCAAAATTTAAACCGCTGTGGAGCATTATAAATTAGGACTAAACAATTGGAAAGTATTGTATTGTTCCCTATTGATGTATTACTGAAAACTTTATCTATTCATAAATCTTAATGAAACAAATGAAAAAAATTTAATACATTTATTTTATCTAAAAGCACTTTACACTAAAGCAAATGTTCAAATTGTTTACCCTCGGCACGAATACAGGCTCTGCATCGCCGCAGAAAAGATCTGTTCATCAGACGTCCAAATCTCCTTGCATTAATATCTTCTCCTGCTTCAAGAATTTTTTGGCGTAGTTCGTCTCTATTTACAATTGGTTTATCATAACCTTTTTCTTTTATGCAGCCCCAGTAAAAGAAATAGAGCGGGTTTAGGTCCGGAGAACGAGGAGGCCACAAAATTGATCCAAGGCGCCCAATCCACCTATCGGGATACTCAGTACTCAGGTAATCCCGTACTAGACGAGCATAATGTGCTGGGCAACCATCTTGTTGAAACCAAATGTCTCGATAGATGTTCAATGGTACATTTTCTAACAAATTCGGCAGTTCATTTTGTAAAAAATGCAGGTAGTTTTCGCCATTTAGATTTTCTGGCAGCTCATATGGTCCAATTATTTGTCCATTTAAAATTCCGGTCCAAATATTTATTTTAAATTGATATTGAGAGCGGTCTTCACGCATAAAATGTGGATTCTCTCTGTGACACTCATGTAAGTTATGCAAATTCAAATAACCGTCTTTTTTAAATGTCGATTCATCGGTCCATAAAATATGGTTGAGAAATTGCGGGTCTTCACTATTTTTGGCCAACATTGTTCTGCAAAAATTTACTCTAGGAGCGTAGTCACGAGGTAACAAACTTTGTACTCGTTGTACATGGTACGGGTGGTAGCTGTTTTCTTTTAAGATTCTATGAGCAATGCTCTTCAGAACTCGGCAGCAGAGGCATTACAACCGCATTCACCGTAAATAATGTGCATGTTTGCATATTCCTCAGCTGTGTAGGAATACGGCATTTCACGTAAGGTTTTTATTCTCTATTACTAGATTATAATTATAACACAATTTTTAGATAATAATTAACACAACACTATAATCGAATCCAGGGGAAAATAAAAGCAAACGATTATGCTAATAAAAAAGCCAACGATTATTTGAAATTGCGAACAAAAGTAAGAGCGTTCTGTACTGAAAGCAGATCGTGTAAACAGAAATTTTTAGTCTGCTGCTTTTTTGTGATTTTCACTTTAGAATGATCTGTATGCAGCTGCAATCCGTTAGTTTGTTCTGTTTTCAGGAATTTGATGGATATTGCCAGGAAGTTGCATCTTTTGTTGTTGTGTTGGCCAGTGTTTTTCTTAACAAGGGTAGAATTTTCCAATTTTTTAGTCCTAATTTATAATGCTCTACAGCGGTTTAAATTTTGATAATATTTTGTATGGGTGAATAATTAGCAAGTGTTGTACCATTTTGAAATCTTGGTAAAATGAGCCAACTTTTTAAATAACTTGCCGAGGGTAGTGCGGTAATTTTTTTTTAAAGTATGAAGTATCAAAGTTGAGTTTAAAAAAAAAATTTCACCATGACTCAGTCAAATTTTATTTTTATTTATTTATTTATATAGATATTTATTTTTGAATTTTTAATTGGGAATAATAGCATAGTTAGTAAGGATTACATAAAAAATAAACACCGCAAAATATGAAAATTTGTGACCACAGTACCTAAAAGTGTGGTCTAGTGTAACGATTTTTATAATTTTTATAAATATTACTATTTTTACTAAACAAAGCGAGATGGATTTTTTTCCTTACTTTTCCTAGTACGGACATAACCTACCCTTTCACCCGGTGCCCGCTTGACGTTGAGTTTCGGGACACCCTGTATATATAAGAAATAGATGTACTTTATTAAATACACTTTTTAAAAAAGAAATTCAAGAGCAGAGCTCTTGATTCTTTGGTCTTTATTGTTGAAGCGTTACTTAAGAACTAACTGTGCTATCGCAGATAGCCAGATTCATTTATTCGGTATTTGACTTTGTCAGCATTTTATCTCTTTGTGCTTTATGAACTGATCTGTGCTATCGCAGATAGCCAAAGTTTAATGTTTTATTTTTGGTGCTTGACTTTGTCAGCATTTTATCTCTTTGTTCTTTATGAACTGATCTGTGCTATCGCAGATAGCCAGAGTTTAATGATTTATTTTTGTTAGAGATTAAAAAATGCCGTTACCTTCTTGTGTGGTCATAACCTATATATATATCTAATATATATGAATCGAGTGTCACGTTGTTTGTCCGCAATGAACTCCTAAACTAATGAACAGATTTAAATGAAATTTCGAAAACTGTGTGCAAGTTGATCCAACTTAAAAGATAGGATAGTTTATATCTCAATTTATAAAGCGGTTTGACACAAATGCATTTTTAGCGCATTTGTAGTGCATTCTGTTAAATAAGTAATTAATCTTTTCGTAGGATATTCTAAGGATGACTACGAAGGTTTCCGTGAAGTTTGGTCAAAATTCAGTACATCTATGTACCACGAAAGCAATTTTAGTGCATTTTGTTAATATGGTAATAAATCTTTTGATAGCATCTTCTAAGGATGTCTACGGAAGTTTCAGTGAAGTTTGGTCAAAATTCGTTAAAGCTATTTGCAATAAATATATTAATAGTGACCTGATCGCCCAGCCAAAACTTAGTTAACAATGATTTATAATTAAAAACATAAGCGAGAGCTACAGTACGTTTGCAACGAACTGTTCGATACCCTATTCCTCATTTTTATGTATGTGCATGCGTCTGCCTCCCGCAAACAGCCGATGTTTCAGAAACAAAATTCTTCTTTAGCAGACAGAAAAAAATTCAATAACATTAATTTTATGCGGTGTGATGTTCAATTAGTGCTGGCGCAATAAAAAAAAGGAGTGCGCCACGCCCAAAGTTAAAACGTTTTATTGCCAAGGCAATTGTTATGAGCTCAGTGACATTCAATTTTATTCTTGCAGATCGATTTGAACAAAACAAAACAAAACTTAAATTTTTAAAAATTAGATTTGGAATGGAAATAGCGATTATGGGTGTTTTTAACAATTATTGGACCACACTCTGCTACGTAACCAAGGAATATAAATCCAAGTATTCATCTGTTTACTTCCAAACTGCGACCGATAGTTAAAAAACGTTAAAAAAATTAATGCATTATACGACTTTTGACGGGAACGCCCCTTAAAAGTGGGCGTGTCTTAAAAATTTGAAGCACTAACTGCACTTTCTTCAGTATTTAGGCATATGTGTAAGACTACAGCTGAATCGAGTAGTTTTTAAACAATCTTACCTGAACAAAGGTATTTGACCAAAATCACGCATTTAAAAGTGGGCGTATTGAAAAAATTTACAAAAGAAAATGTAGAGATATATTTCTCAAATAACGAACGGAAGGAAAAAGGTTTAAATTAAACATTGGAAATGCCTTAAACTCTTAAGGCTACGTTTTTCGTTCTTTCATGAAAAGTAGGCGTAAGCCACGCCCAAAATTCAAAAATTTCTTTTCATACACAAACCTTTTCGTTTCTATTAAGAGACGCAAAATTTTGGCTTGCGGATTAATTATAAATACCGTTTATTTACAAAAACAATTTTTTTATAGTTTCTAATGAAAAGTGGGCCTCAGCCACGCCCAAAATCAATTTTTTTGATTTCATACACAAGATGTTTATGTGCCAGTAAGACCCACAAAATTTAATATTTTTCGCTTTAATATAACAATTGTTATTTTATAAAAACAATATTGATGGTTTTGTATGAAAAATAGGCGTAAGCCACGCCCAAACTGAAATATTTTTATTTGATGGGAAGAAAATTTACCTAAAGCTTACGTGTGCAAAATTTAAGCGTTATGCTTTTATCGTAACTGTACAAAAAAACATAATTTAATTTAATTAAATTGAGGTTGTTCAACAAAAATGGCGATTGTGGGCGTGTTTGTGGGCGGATTTTAGCGGTTCAAGAACTTAGCCTTACTCTTGAACCAAAGATTATATATACCAAATTTCAGCTTTCTAGCTCAAAAATTGCGACCTCTAGAGAGTATACATACGGACGGACGGACGGACGGACGGACGGACGGACGGACGGACATGGCTAAATCGACTAGGCTTTTGATTCTGAGTCAGAATATATACACTTTTCTATACCTAACGGTATTATTTCTCTATGTTACAAACTCCACACCAAATACAATATACCCATTCTATGGAATAGGGTATAAAAACAAAATCACCATGGTAATTTAGATACAAAATAAAAAAACATCTTGAAAACGGTCAACGTGTATACTTCACTGAAGAAAATAGACCAATTCCCAAGCATAGATTACACGCCAGAGATGTATAATAAAGCGGTAGTGTTGATCGAGGATTAATGTATGTATTTTAATTACAAATTTACAATTTAATTATTATGGTATGCTGATCGCCCGGCCACCAACTTCGTAAGCAGTGATTTACAACTAGAGAAACAATATGACCATGGTTATTTAGCTACAATTATTGCGAACAGTGAGCCATTACTGACAGCTGAACAAAAAATTATTTATGATCGGATTACGTTGAGCGTTGCTGCTGAACAAGGCGGTTTTTTTTCTTGGGTGCACCAGGTGGAACTGGTAAGACATTTTTAATACCGCTGATTCTTGCCAAGATACGGTCACAGCAGAAAATCGCATTGGCAGTTACATCCTCAGGCAATGCGGCTACATTGCTGGATGGTGGGCGAACGGCACATTCAGCATTTAAGCTGTCATTAGACATTCATAACAAACCAAACGCAGGGTCTAGGCTAATTCACTGTGCACAATTCACTCTGCACTGTAAATTGTCCACCACAGTGAACTGTCCCCAATGCCTAAATTTTAAAACGGTTTAGTATTATTTTTTATGAATTTTGTTCTATAAATCAGTAAACAGAGAACAAAAATCTAACAGATCTAACAGAACAAATATAAGTTAAAAAAAGATATAGATTTTGATTTAATTTTATATTAGTTTCATAAGGTTATAACATTTAAAAAATAAAAGGAAAACAACATAAGGAAAATCACTTTAAATCTTCCATTTGAGTTATTTCAATGTTTGCTCATCACTGTGGAGGTAAAATTTAATCAACTTTCTCCACAGCGTATAACTCCACCACAGTTATACACCACTGTAAATTGTCCACAACTGTTAATTGCCCGCCACAGTGAATTGTGTACCACACTGAATTGTGCACAGTGAATTGTCTCCACAGTGAATTGTGCACAGTGAATTGTGCACGGTGAATTGTGCACAGTGAATTAGCCGGCTTCGCCAAACGCAATATGTCATATATAAAAAAAGCGGAATAGCTGCAGTATTGCAAAAAAAAAGTTCTTTCATAATTTGGGATGAGTGCACAATGGCTCACAAATATTCAATCGAAGCATTGGAAAATGATCCATCAGCACAAATATTTTCCGAACAATTACTAGATATTGGGAACGGTAGAATGGAAATGCAACCAAAAAGTGAACTTATTGAGAGTATTTTCCCGGACATAGAAAATAATGACTTGAACCATAACTGGCTTAGTAATCTTGGCAGCCAAAAATGCTGATGTTGACGAAATTAATTTCCAGATACTACAGTTGTTGCCAGGAGATCTGATGTCTTCTAAATCAATCGATACTGTTGTTGATGAAAATGGAAGTGTAAATTTTCCAACTGAATTTTTAAATTCTCTAGATATACCCGGAATGCCACCACATAATCTTCGGTTAAAGATTGGTTCACCAATTATTCTACTGCGTAATTTGAATCCACCTCGATTATACAACGGTACACGTTTGGTCATCAAAAATATCACCGGGAATATTCTTGAAGGAACTATTTTGCTTGGAAAGTTTTAAGGAGAAGTGGTCCTGTTGACACGTATTCCAATGATACCGTCAGAATCTACGATACCCCTAAAAGGCCTCCAGTTCCAGATTCGTTTAGCTTTCGCCATGTCTATTAATAATTCTCAAGGCCAAACAATGTCCATTTGCGGTTTAGATTTGGAAAATCAATATTTTTCAAATGGGCAACTTTATGTTGCATGCTCACGTGTGGGAAAACCATCGAATCTATTCGTGTTAGCCTGAGACAGATTAACAAAGAATATTGTGCACCGATTAGTGTTGAACTAATATTAAACTAAAAATGTTTATAATTCAAAATAATAAATATTACTGTTAAAAATAAAAAACCTACTTCATTTCTAAAATTAAATGTTACATGTTAAAGTATCAACTTTGTAATTTACTCATTTGTTACAAACTTGATAGGTAAGATCAATAATGTTGATTTTTGCTTTATCAACTTTACGAAAATTCAAATTTCAATAATTTTTATACCCGCTATAAAGATTTCATGATTATTGGAAAATATTAATTTACCATTTGACATATACCTACCTTAGCCACAGCAACGCGTGGCCGGGTCTGCTAGTATATATATATAGTCGCAGTGAAGGAGAGCTAGAATAAACTAACATCCATCCCAAATTCGATAACTCACCATGTATATTGCCTAATATATTAATATCAACAAGAGGAATAATTTATTATTCTTTATTTATAATTGGTTGCTTTGTTATACTGTAAGACCTATTCCAAAAGAACACCTACGAGAAACTTAACTCAAAAGAAAACTACACCATACTTCCAAGAAGAAACTTACCGAGAATCTACATGGACACACATAACGTCTCCACGAGATCACCAAACCATCAAAAGATCCAAAGCAGACCCAATCATAATAATATTCATAGAAGAGATGGAGATTATAGCCCGTGGTGGCTATTATTTCCAACTTCAAATGGTGAAGAAGATGCAGCACAATTATTTGTTTTATAATTTATTTTAATTCTTAAGTAGCTTTAACAATTTTTGATTTAGTTTAATTTGTATTTAGGATGGGAGCTTCTTTTTAGCACCAGCACACAATTAGTCAAATCACAGAATATATTAAGAATATGCTAATGAGAATGACAGAAGGAAAAGGAATAGAAAAGGAAAAGTAGTAGAATAGAGAGTATTATTTTCTTGTTTGAATGAATGCATTCGACCTAGTTTAAAATGAAATGTCTTGTGTGCGTTCACTAAAGCGATAATTATTTGCGGTAGGATTTTAAACGTGCGATCTAATTTCGATATTTACTTTTAAGATTATTGTAATTATTTTTCGAGTAATTAAATACGCGTCCACTACATCACCCTCCCCCAATCGAGCTCCCCTTTAAGCAAAAAAAATTGTTCAGTCTTTAACTCTGTGTAATTTGTATAAAATTCTAGATACAATGTGCAGGTTTTAGGCGATCGATGGAAATTGATATGCTTTTGTTTTTTTATTTTAACTACAAAGTGTTTTCTTAGGCGCCGTATTACTTCGTAAGGGCCCTCATATGAAGGCATCAGGCCGGTTTTAACTTTATCTACTCTCACGAAAACTTGTTTGCACTCATTTAAATGCTTTGGTACGAAGATAACTTGCTTTGCTTGTCTAGGTTCTGTCGGAATGAGGTTTCTCATTGTATGGCGAAGTTTTTCTATTAAGTTATTTGGAGAGTTTTCTTGATTTGTATTACCAACAAACATTTCTCCCGGAAGTCTTAAATTTTGGCCATATACCATTTCTGCTGCAGAAGAATTTAAGTCTTCTTTTACTGCACAGCGAATTCCTAACAGAATGATTGGGAGTTCTGAACTCCAATTCACGGTATTGCATCTGGATTTTAATGAGCACTTGAGCTGTCTGTGAAAGCGCTCGACCATACCGTTGGCTTGCGGGTGATATGGTGTTGTATGCATTTTATGAATACCCAGCAATCTTGAAAGTTCGCTAAAGAGTTTGGATTCGAATTGACTTCCTTGGTCTGTAGTGATTTTTAAAGGAGTACCAAAACGAGAAATGAAGTTTTCGACAAATGCTTTAGCTACTGAGCTGGCAGATATATCAACGATAGGATAGGCTTCTGGCCAACGTGTGAACCTGTCTACGGCAGTGAGGATGTAAGAAAAACCATTAGACGAAGGAAGAGGTCCGACCAAGTCTAGATGTATGTGATCGAATCGACCTGATGGCACTTCGAATTTGCCGTGCTCTGATTTTGTGTGCCTTTGGACTTTGGCTTTTTGACATCCAATGCATGAACGTGTCCAATTATTAATGTTCATGTTCATGCTTGGCCAAAAGTATCGCTCTGAAATGAGTTTTCTCGTTGATCGTATGCTTGGATGGGAGATGCCATGAAGGATGGTAAAAACTTTGAAGCGTAAAGCAGAAGGAACAAAAGGCCTGTTTTTGTTAGTTGAGGTTTCACAAAAAATTGTGACACCAGGAAATTTAAACTCTTTCAGTAAGAAACTGGAAGTTTTCTTTGAGTTTTTATTTTTTAAAAGGTTTTGTAGCTCTTCATCGGTTGATTGTAGCTTAGCGATGGTTTCTAGGTCAAGTTCGAGACTTTTGTTAGCGGCGATTTCATCAATGCGGGAAAGGGCGTCAGCGACAACGTTGTCTTTGCCCTTGATGTGTTGGATATCCGAAGTGAATTGGGAAATGAAGTCTAGGTGACGTGTTTGACGTGGACTTCTTTCAGTTTTGCTGGTCAATGCATAAGAGAGTGGCTTGTGGTCTGTAAAGACGGTGAATTCTCGCCCTTCGACGAAAAATCGAAAATGTTTGATTGCTAGATAAACAGCTAGTAATTCGCGATCGAAGGCTGAGTATTTGACTTCCGAATCCTTTAGTTTTTTGGAGAAGAACGCTAGAGGCTGCCATGAACTTGAAATTTGTTGCTGAAGGACTGCACCAACGGCTGTGTCAGAAGCATCAGTGGCGATGCTGAAAGTGCCGTTCTGAATGGGGTGAGCTAATAGGGTTATTTTAGATAAAGATTCCTTTGCATTATCAAGAATGCGGTTGAGGTCTTCAGGCCAAGAAAAAACTTTTTTGGATTTCGTTTGTTTTGTTAACAGAGCTAAGTGGGCATGAAGCGGAGCGATTATTTCAGCTAGTTTAGGAATAAAGCGATGATAATAGTTTATCATTCCTATAAAACGTTGAATTTCCTTTATTGATGAAGGTGTTGGAAAATTCAAAATAGCTTTAACGCGATCTTTGGAGGGGGATATTCCTTCAGCGTTGATTGTGTGGCTTAAAAATTCCAAAGAAGAAACACCGAAAACGCATTTTGAAAGATTGATATTCACGCCATATTCTTCTAATCTACTGAAGAGTATTTCGAGGTGTTCTTTGTGTTGTTTTTCGTTTTTACTGGCGATAAGAAGATCGTCAATGTACGCGAAAACGAAATCTAGGCCAAAACAAACCTCGTTCATGAAACGTTGAAACGTTTGAGCCGCATTTCGGAGTCCGAAAGGCATTCGGAGCCATTCAAAAAGGCCGAAAGGTGTCGTTATGGCAGTCTTGTGAATGTCTTCAGATGCAACTGGGATCAAGTGATATGCTCTCACAATGTCTAGTTTTGAAAAAATGTTGCAGCCATGAATGTTCATGGAGAAATCTTGGATGTGGTGGATCGGATGGCAATCCGGTACCGTGGCAGCGTTTAGTCTGCGGTAATCACCACACGGTCTCCAGTCTTGGTTGTTCTTCTTTTTAACCATGTGAAGAGGTGAGCATGTACTTGAAGATGATGGCTTACAAATTCCCAGTTGCATCATATGTTGAAATTCAGTTTTTGCTGCTTTGTGTCTAGATGCGTCAAGCCGTCTAGGCCTTGAAACTGGAAGTTGACCTTTTGTCATAATGTGGTGAACGATTGTGTGCTTGATTGGCGCGAAGTAATCTGGTTCTGCTAACAAACTTGGAAATTTTTGTAAAATTTTATTGTAATCGTGATTAGTAACTTGAAAGTGTTTTGGGGTTGGATCGTCAGTTTTAATGGTAGTTGCATTAGTGTGTAGCTTAGTGAGAGGATCTATTAATCTTTTGTTTTTAGTATCTACCAGTAAATTAAACTTTGCTAAGAAATCGGCTCCCAATATTGGTCTATTCACTGAGGCAATTATAAAAGAATGAACAAAATTTCGCCTTAGACCAATATCTAGATTTAATAACTTTGAACCGAAAGTAGGAATCGAAGTTCCGTTAGCAGCTGATAGTAAAAACAAAGGATTTGTGGATTTTGAGCCCTTTTTAGTGCTGCAAGGAAGAACTGACAGATCCGCCCCCGTATCGACAAGAAAGATGAGATTTGATTTTTTATCCCTAACGAATAAGCGGCGACTTAAAGGATGCTGCATGTTTGCCGCTGCAACAGCAGGTTCCTTTAGTTTGGGTTACCGGTATGGTTTTGAGACTTATTCTTGTCAAAATTGCACGGCTTTTCGCATTTCTTAGCATTTCTTTTATAACGCCTGTGATACCAGCAAATATCTGTTCTTGAATTGGAGTTTGAGCGACTCTTCGAGCGATTGTGTGAACGAGCGTTTCTGTTTTTGAAATCTTGAAACCTGTTTTTGCTACGTGAGCGAGAATCAAAAGAGAAAGCCTCAATCATTGACTCAATTCGAGCAAGTCTTTGTTCGAGGTCATTGCTGCTTTGCTGAACAGTGGAAACACTGCAAATGTTTGTGCTCTGAGATGCTTCGTATATTCTATCTGCAAGAGTTGCCAATTCTTCGAGAGCCTTTTGTCCAACCGATAACAGTGCGATATTTATTGGCTGTGGCAATCGACGCATCCACAAATTTTTGATGATATCATCATTGAAGGTGGTACCGGCCAGCATTTTCATTGAACGCAAGACTTCCGATGGTTTTCGATCACCAATGTCTGCTTTGTCAATGAGCGTTTCTAAACGTTTTATTTCAGAAACGGAATGGCGTTCAATTAGCGCTGTTTTTAGAGTGGCATATTTGTCGGTAGGTGGTGGATTTGACAAAATGTCGATTACCGAATCGCATGTGTCTGGTTGTAGGGAGCCAACTGTGAGACAGTATTTTGTCTCGGAACTGGTTATTCTGTGTACTGTGAATTGGGCTTCCGCTTGAATAAACCATGTTACCGGATTAGAATTCCAAAAGGTTGGAAGTCGAACTTTAACTGATTCTAAATTCCCTTGAGGGAAACTCGATTGGATTGCAGGCAGTGTACCGGTTTGATTGCCAGGATTACCGTTCGATCCATTTTGGCCATTTGGTTCTTGATTGTCAGTTTCGGACATTTCAGTTTTATTTATTTTCATCAAAATGATCGAATATCCGAAAACTGAATTTCAAAATTGAACTTCGAAAACTAATCCCGAAAATTATTTAAAATATCCTTACTGAATAAGAATTTGGTGAAAGAACGAACGCGGTAAAAATCGTTTATGTGAACTCTACGCGACTTTTCGTAAACGCGATTGTATGCCAAGACAGAATTTGTTTGTCGAAATTTGAGTGAAAAATGTTTTTGAGAAAAAGTTTAAGATTAGCAAAAAAATTTTTTTTAAGTGTACGTAAGAATATTGTATGTTTTAAGTTTTATTGTAAAAGATTTAGTTGATTTTTATAAAAATTTCGAAAAATACTGAAAAGTTAGGAAAATGAAGGCAAATCTAATGTGTGCTAGTACTATTACATAAAAGTGCTCTCACCTGAACAATGAAAATCGAGAAAAAAATTTTTTGTTGAATAATCAGGATACCGGCATGCTGTTGAAAACTTTTGTCCGCTTTTCTAGATGTTGCTGAATTTGAATACTGGTCTTCAAGTTGGGCGCTGATGATTAACAGGATATTGCGCTGATGGCGTTGGTGTAGTTTGTAGAAATGGTTGTTATTGGAACACGTTGCGTGCCTTGCACGAAATGTTGCATACGGTGCGGTTTATGAATGCACTTCGTGGGTTGTGGCTCCTTGAGTCGTTGCCACACTTTGACTAGGTTGACCTTGCGAATCGTTTTGATTGCTTAAAACGATTGAAAATCCTTGTTTGCGGTGTTTTGCAAATGACGGTGACTGCACTGTACTGAATGAGCTTAAGATGTGCGACAGGCGATGTCAGTCGCGACGACGATCCTTGGCAGTGGTTGCAACAGGCAGTGGCAGCGGTGATAACGCGTGCTAGTGATGGCGCAACGCGCGGTAGCAGTGGCAACAACGTACAGCGACAGCGGTAAAAACTGGCGGCCGCAGCTGCAATTACGTGCGGCGGCAATAGCGTGCGGTAGTAGCAGCAAAAACGTGCGGCAGTGCAGCAATAGCGTGCGGCAGTAGCAGCAAAAACGTGCGGCAGTGCAGCAAAAACGTGCGGCAGTGCAGCAAAAACGTGCGGCAGTGCAGCAATAGCGTGCGGCAGTAGCAGCAGGAGTTGGTGGTTGTTATCAAAAGGAGGCGGTGGCAATAATAATAGGCGGTGATGGCAACAATAAGCGGTGGTGGTAACAAGCAGTGGTATTATCTTAGATGGATGGTGGCACTGTGGCAGTGGCCCTTGGTAATCAGTAAAGGCAGTGGTGGCGCAGTGAAAAGTTCTGCGTTGCGTATACGAATAAGCGGCAGCGTCTCAGTTGGGAATTAATCCGTCTGGACGATTAATTGGATCTGTCTGGACGGTGGCGGTGTTGGGTTGATGGACGTTGATTGTCGGACTGGCAACGACGAATGCTGATTGCGCCGAATGAGCAAACGATGTATATGTGGTTTGATTAAACCGTTGTCCGTTATTTGTCGCACGAGTGCAATAACTGTGTGCCCCAAAAAAACTGTGCTTGTCGATGTCTTTCCACAAATACCAACAAAATTATTCGCAGGCAACTAACTGTTGCTGTTTGTGGCGTGACGCTACGGTCGTTGTTTTATTTTACCGTAGGAACGGCGATGCGGCTTTGTGTGAATTAAGGGAAAAAAAAAAAATTTTTCGAATGGCGTCGTCCCTGCCAAAAAAATCCACAAAGTATGTATGTACAAAGAATGTTCTTTGTCGGGGTCACCAATATAGCCCGTGGTGGCTATTATTTCCAACTTCAAATGGTGAAGAAGATGCAGCACAATTATTTGTTTTATAATTTATTTTAATTCTTAAGTAGCTTTAACAATTTTTGATTTAGTTTAATTTGTATTTAGGATGGGAGCTTCTTTTTAGCACCAGCACACAATTAGTCAAATCACAGAATATATTAAGAATATGCTAATGAGAATGACAGAAGGAAAAGGAATAGAAAAGGAAAAGTAGTAGAATAGAGAGTATTATTTTCTTGTTTGAATGAATGCATTCGACCTAGTTTAAAATGAAATGTCTTGTGTGCGTTCACTAAAGCGATAATTATTTGCGGTAGGATTTTAAACGTGCGATCTAATTTCGATATTTACTTTTAAGATTATTGTAATTATTTTTCGAGTAATTAAATACGCGTCCACTACAAGATCTATCGAATCCGTAACTATCGCCTGCCACAAAGGCCTATAGCTTTCATGTGTCATGGGAATATGACTGGTCAAGATCCCATCATACCCCCACTAATTCGGTTGGTATATGAAAAAAAGTCGTATTTCTAATCCTCAACCTCCTACCCCGTACTACACTTCAATCCACTACGAGAACCGAAGCGCATTGACCCGAGAGGCGAATTGAGGTTGTCGTCGATCAACCACCGCATCGATATGCAGCATTTCCCCGCTCCACTCAAGAGCCGAAGGGAGGTGGATTCTTGCTGTGGGATCGCGACGGTGCTACAAGTTTTTACCCTGCATATCTTGGTACGGGTGTTATCATACCCCTTTATTTTTGTTTTGTTCTGAGGCCCGAATCAACAATTTCATTTATCAACTGATCTCATTGACCATCTCCAACCAAATAATTGGAGGCACCTAGTAATTGATTATTTTTATTTTTGATTTCCCTGAGAGGAATTTTAGCTTTGCACTTCCCAAAGTATCTTAGAACAGAAATTTTTCCTTGACCCCAAATAACAGTGAAAACCTCGAATAGCTTGTAAGTATCGATATCCTTAGATGTCAGAAGATATCTAGAGTTAACATTAACCTTGTCTCTACCATGCCTTCAAACTCTGTAGAGTGTAGGTAAGAAGTAACAGCATGTCGGATTGTCTAAGATGAAGACGACAACTTCTGTCTCGCAACCCACCCTTATCAAAGACGATCATCTCCCTCTTTGATCCATGGTCCTTATAGATAGTCAAATCAAATTTAAGAAACCCTTTTACTGAAACGTAGGTCAAGCCTGACCTACATAACTAAACACCTAATCTCAACTAATCCAACATAATATCTTCCTCCGTTCATGAGAGAGTGGGTTCCGTCCATCCCCCATCAGACCTAAACTAACCTATTCCATTATGAGTAAATTCCAATATCTTAACAAAAAGCTGAAAAGAAAGACTAACAATATCCATCCAAGAAAGACGAAGACCTCAAGATTTTCAATCAAAAGTAATACAAAATTTATTTGATAATATCTTATCTCTAACAAGGGAGTTCCTTATATAGCTACTTATAAGCTACGTTAAATATCGTATGTCAATATACCTAAATAAAATAAGTTTTATGTTAATCGTTACCTGTTATATAAAGTGGAGTTCAAAAATGTATTGCTTATTCGGTCGTTATGCAAGAATCAATCTTGTCATAAGCGTACCTCGATACAAATCTTCGAGAATATTTTGTAGCTTTAAGAAATAAAAAAATATCGGTAATTTAAGTCAAACCGATTGGGAATCGAATGTGTTAATTCGATATTCAATTTATTATCAAATTCTTAAAAAAAAACTTAAAAATTATTTACTACTAAGTATATACGCGAATATGGAACAGAACATGATAGTCAAACGAACATAAATGCCAAGGTGGCTCAAGACCGTTACGGAGTGATTACTAATTACGTAAATCTCAAAAAAAAAGTGGCTCGAAAGTGAGATCCGCTCTATACTTTCAATTGTATACCGAAATGTAACCGAATTATTTTAGCTTTCCATAGGCCTAACTGAACCCCATCTATTAAATGGTAGTGCCATACGAGCACTTCAGATAAAGAGCTTACACGGTAATCGGTAGGCGTGAGGTATGGAATATTATTACCACCACGTCCGTTCTTCCTAATCCACAACAAACACATACACTACAATGACAAGAGATAAGTGTTTATGTATCCTATCAAAGAGGATCCTGACAATTTAATTCCTGAATGGGCACATACAAGAATTAATAAAGATACATGCCAAAACAGAAGGTGGCAATTAACACTTTGAACGTAAAGTCGAATACCCAAGTCAGTGAGAGACTAGTGGTGAAGACACAACTTCAGGTAATTATACCTAGAAAAGGTATATGGCAACCGAGAAGGCTAACCATAAGAGGCGTCATAAAAATTGACTGGTGATACCAAATCGGTAAACCAAATAAGTGATATCCATCCGAAGGTGGTAAATAGTACAATAATAAGAAATCAAATGTTCTTTACAAGGAAGGTACCTTAATGGGAGTATGCCCAGAGGGTGGTGTGAATTGTAAAACAATTCAAAACAATAACAAGGTAGGATAGTCAATTCAACTAAATCTGGAACATCGGAGTTCCTTAGAGTACCAGGAAATACGGTACGTATCAATCATAAATAGTAGGGGGACTATAAAGGATCGAAAATTATCAGGCCAATATCAGGGAGGGTAGCTCAAAAATAAAGATTGGAAATAAATGCATGTACAGTTCGCATATATGTTATCAAAATGCAATATAATTAAATATGTTTTTAATATAAAATAAGTTATATTATCGAATTTTAAAATCCCTAGACGAAGTAGTGCACTGCTCCAATCTATTAAATTTCAATTGATTGCTTGTATGTATGTTAAATTTAATTGTAAAACTTGCAAATTGATATGTCTACGAGGTGGCAGGATATAACTTTCCTGCTATGCATCTGGGTAGGGAGTCTATATCCCTAACAGTATTCTCAACTATTGGCTTTATGAACCTTAACGATTCAATGGTTGGTTGCCAGTTAAATATATGGACAAACCATAGAAATGTTAACACTATTTCACACAACAGAACTATATTCAAGGAAGAAGACGATTATTTGATAGTATCCAGACTATCTATTAATTTATAATTCACAGTTTCAAGTAAATTAATCAGAAAGTGACCAGACCAAAAATCTGTACGTAAGAAAAAAGAGGAAAAAAAATCTTCGCGGTGAATCTTTATACATATATGTATATTTTTTAAAGTTCTAACCAGTACTTATAGGATGCTATAACTTTACTCGATGTTAATAAATCAAGACTGTATCGAAAAACGAAGTTATGATTCTCACAGATATGATCGTGTATGACTTCAAAAAAAAACTATATCTCAAAAACTGTATCTCAAAGTGATAAAACACTATGCTTAATAATCACTAAATACAAATGATAATATAAGAAAATATGTGATACTTAAGTGCGTTTGGTTGATTGAAGATAGATTCAGAAACTCCGTCAATCCTTGATGATTCGTATAACTTCTCACGTGTCAACTCGGACTACTGTAAAGCTTGACGACTTCATGATGAACAACAACGAAACTCCAGATGTAGGGATTTGTACGAAATTCATATGGGAAACAATATAGTGTCCAGATTCAGTGGTAATCCGCAACAGAGCTGGGTGCGCTTGGTGTATACACCGCGCGTGGTGTCTGTAATAGAGTGGGTCCAAGTGGATTATCCAACCTGATTAACACGTGTCCAATCAGGTGAAAGTTCCTTGGAAGGATCTAACAGATCTCCTGCCTGCAGCACGTTAATGGAAACGAAGTGTATGTGCCCACAGGTGGGCTTCTCCTATAACCGCAGGTGGTGTTTCGGAATAACATTCACGAAGTCTGATGTAAATTATGAATGTTGACTGCAACCTTGGCGTCAGGACGGTGCAATCACCAAAACTGTATTCCAGCGTCGACGAAAATCCAATAAGCGGAAGGGTGTGGTGTCCTATGTAGCAACAACAGGCCGCTTCCTCGCTAAGGCTGGTTTTCAGACGACGAAAAAGATGATTTGTACGGGACTGAGTCAGCCACACGTGGCTAACAATGCAAATTTTCTTGTCGGTCGTATGGGACAATGGGTCCGGTACCAAAAAAAGCACAACACAAATCACTTTTCAGGTTCTTTCCGTTTTATTTACTTTTTTTATTTCCAGGTTTCGTTGAAGAGGGTATCACACAGAAAACCCAACAATTAAAAAATTCGTGATTGATGTAGAGATGAAATAGGAGAACGAGAAGAAAAAAAAATTTACACGTGGTGCGTCGGTGGCAGCAAGGGATTGTCACTACAATTCCCATGTGCTCGGGCGCTTTCCTATATCAAAAGAAAATCGCACCGATTATCAAAACTATAAGATAAACTTTGTAAGTTTGAAATCTTACCTTTAAATTATGTTATTTCCTTAAAAATCCTTGGGTAGGGCGTCCTAAGTTTCTTAAGAAGATATTGCCGCGTCGTAGCAGCCACCATGTGGTGCCCCCGACGCTTGGGAAAAAAAATGCCACGAGAAAGTTTTGGGCACAAAATTAAAGTGCTGAAATATCACCTAAACTCAAGAGATACGCCCGTAAAAACAATTGAAATAACATGGAATATACTCTCTGAATATATTGAGTGGTTATATTCCAAGTATTATATAAATTACGTACCTTTTATTTGATAAAATATCCACCCAAAAAAAATATGTTTGCGGCTGGCACACGATAAACTTGAAAACTTTTGTTCTTATGTCTGGTGGGTTGGCTGGCTAATTGTGAAATGGAATGAACGATGGTCTCGTTCATATCTCTTCTCTATGGCTAGACACATGAAATTTGACATATTCACAATAGTGGTAGGGAAATTTCTCTATGGCAAAGGGCCTGTTCGTAGAATAGTATATTTTTCTTATTCATCGATCATGACTGATGGTCGATGGATAATTCGGGGATATTTGTCAAACTGCAATTTCTTAGCAACATTTTAACAAAAAGAGCTTGTTTGAACTATAAAAACAATAGATCACAGTCCTGCTCATCTTTTACGACATCTCTCAACCGTTTTGTAGCAACTGAAATTTGACTGTCGAACATGTTGTAAGTCAAAATCACACATTTTTGGTCATGCAGAATGACACGAAACGTCTGGAAATTTCGGAAGTCCAACAAGGGAATTGGATGGTTACTTCTAATTGTCAACACGTCATGCGTCAACATTTCCGTAAGGTAAACAGATGTTGAAGATATGTCAACGGAAGACAAAAGCCACAAATGGTAGTTGTAGTGTGTACCCACATATGCACCGCCACTGCTCTCAAACCAAACACAAAACGAGTGACAAAACATGTTAAGTACAATCGAGTGTGTCATCACACAACATTAATAATTTTGAATAGCAATACACTCGATTGCACTGAATGTCACTCAATAGAAATAAGATCCTATTTTATGTTACAACCAATAGCAGCTAAGAATAACATTGTTAGTAATTATGAAAATGTAGAAGTAAGATAGAAGATAAGTATAACAGTTATGAATTATGTATTTAAGGAACATTAAACTGAAAATAAAAACAGACTTAAATTAATACTCGAAATAGCAGCACTGCTTAGATTATTTATTTTTGTTTCAAGGAACATTACGGCGAGACATCGCCTTACCATTAAAGCGTAGTACGCTCCCAATATACTAGCGTGGTACGCTCTTATACCAAACAACTAGGACCATATAGATACACCACATGGCGATCTTGCAAAATACCAAATGTCACAGCTAGAACTCGATAGCATTGTAGAGAAGTGGGAAAAGTATCTGGCAGAGCTGAAAAACAAGAAAATCGAAGAATACATTCCCGAAGGTTCAACCCCGCCAACAAAAAATACATCCCGACTCCAATCAACGCCGGACCAAAGCCCATCTCTATAGAAGTGTAAAAAAAAACCCAAACCACAAATCAAAGAAACAGCACTATGGGAAAAAGCCAAAGCAGACCGGAAACAATAGTCAATAACAACAACGTCCAGGAGGAAATAAACATGTCAATAATTCCTGAATCAGTGGCAACAGCCGCAGTTATCATGACCTTCCTTTACGCTGCATATAAAACAAACAAATATTTTAAGAATTATGTGCATAAACACAAAAATCAAATAACTAATGTATAAAAAAAAAAAATTATTTAATACCAACAACAATCAAAAAATATTTTTAATACTTTTCACTTATCTACCCAAATGCAAGAATTAAAAAACATCTTAGAAACTATTCTCCCAAATATTAAGAACAGTTCAGGTAGACCTTATAAATTTGAAACAGTTTAAACAAAAATTAGCGAAATAGGAAAACTTAAAGAAAAATTAATAATTTAGAAAATAGTGAAGAAAATGAAAATAACAAAGCACTTAAATTAGAATTTGAAGCTATATATAATACTTCTAAGAAGATACTAGAGGATCAACTGCAAGAACACAATTTAGTTTTTAAAAGAGAAAAAGAAATAAACAAAAAAAATGGCAGATTTTGATTTAGGAATAGCTATGAAAGCAATCCCAATGTTTTCAAGAAATTTCAAGGAGTTAGATAGCTTTCTTAAAATAGTTGAGATAATCAACAATTGATTAAAAACCACTTGCACACAGCAATTAATAGAATTCGTTTTTCACGTAAAACTAGCAATTAATGTAAAAACAACCATTCCTCAAATTCAAAATACCTTATCGAATTTTAGTCAAAGAAATCTTTCAGTAACGTCATTTAGGGATAAATTACTCAATACTATAGCTGATTTAAATAATCTACAGATAAAAGTATTAGGTTACAATGTTACAAATGAAGAAAAGAAGGTGATAAGAAAAATGAACGACATTTACAGTTTAAATATCTTCAAAAATGGTCTTAACGACAACATAAAACAAACTGTTTTTGTATCTCAACCTAAATCATTGACAGAAGCAGCAAACCTGGCAATAAAATTAGAAAAAACAAATTCTAACGCACTATAGACACAGCACACAAAACACAAACAAACCAAACATACAAAACTTTAATCAACAAGGCAATGACCGTAACAGATTTGAAAGAAACATGAATCAACATCGATACAACAACAACATCCAAAATCGAAATTATACCCGCAACAATCACTTCAACCGACATAATAACTGGAACAATAACCAAACACAAAATGCTCCAAGAAACAATAAACAAAGCCATCATCAAGGCCAATTCAGAAATACGAGAAAGCAAATACGATTATTACATAATGAACGACAAGAGGGAAACGAACATGGCTTGGAATACCCGAACATTCCAGATAGCCAAAATTAAAAGTATATAGAATATCGGATAGCAACACAAATTTTATTGTTGCAAAACACAAAAATAAAAATATGACATTTTTAATAGAAACGAGTGCAGACAAATCGATCTGCAAAATAACAAGTAAGCTAGTGAATGAAGAATATTACCCAGAAGAAAAATGCAAACTCACAGATAAAACCAATGAGGAAAAATGAATACTAACGCAGATGCTCTATCTAGAATAAAAATCGACTCAGACTTATTAAAACAAATGATACCGACAGAAATCAATGAAA
This sequence comes from Platycheirus albimanus, assembly GCA_916050605.2. Classification (NCBI taxonomy): domain Eukaryota; kingdom Metazoa; phylum Arthropoda; class Insecta; order Diptera; family Syrphidae; genus Platycheirus; species Platycheirus albimanus. The sequence goes on from OU696696.1 coordinate 200,495,042, forward strand.
CCGTCAAAAGAACATTAGTCATCACAAGGGGAATGTCCAACAAAATAAATGTGGACAACAACAAGGAGAAATGCAATTCTCAAGAGAAGCCTGTACAACTTCAAATCTGGGAATGCATATCCATTAATGACGTCAAAAATATAAAGAAATTAAAATTTAATATTGATAAAAATGCTAGGAATTCAAAAATAAATATTGATGAAAATTTTGTGCACGTGCGATGCAGTGATAAATCGGCGAATCCAGATTCGACCCCGAGGAAGCTTGCATCAGAAATAAACAAAGATAATAATATGTATACGTATACGGGACCTAATGATAATTCAGCGACACTAGAGTCGACTCTGAAGAAATTAGTATCCAGAATGAATAAAGAAAATATAAACGAGCTAGCCCTTATGAGCAATGATGAAATATTTAAGCATTTTGAAAAAGATAAATTCAAAGAAACATATGCAAAGATAAAAATAAATGGCCAGAATCCTAAGCTAAAAATAATAATTTATAATGCCCCAAAATAAATATTTGATGATTTAACTAAATACAAACTAATTGACGAATTCCATAACTCTGCACACGGAGGACATCTAGGTATACGGAAAACACTAATAAAATTAAAACAAAGATACGTATGGCGAAAAATGAGTTAAATGGTAAAGCAATTCATAACAAATTGTGATTCATGTGCAAGAAATAAACAAACAAAACACACAATAGAACCACAAACGATTACAGACACTCCAGGCAACAGTTTTGAAGTGGTGTCAATTGACACAGTCGGACCTTTACGAATATCAAATAATAAAAGATATATTTTAACCATGCAATGCGAACTTACCAAATTTGTCGTCGCATATCCGATGACATCAAAAGACGCAACAACAACAGCAAAGACTTTAGTAGAAGAATTTATTCTTAGATATGGACACTTTAAGATTCTAAAATCAGATAAAGGTGCCCTTGAAAGAAACCATCGGACACTCAATGAATTCTTATTATCAAATGTCAATGATAATGAATAGGACGAATGGATTCCATATTTTACGTTTGCATACAATACAACACCACATATAGACACTGGGTATTCACCTTACGAACTCATTTATGGCAAAGTACCCTGCTTACCGACAGATACGCTAAATAATAAAACAAAAATTTATGACTACGATAATTATGCCAATGAGTTAAAAACCAGGTTACATCATGCACTAAGTAAGGCCAGAGAAATGACAATAACAATAAAAGAAAAAAGAACAGCAACAGAAAATAAGAAATACAATAATAGGTTAGATCTAGGAGTAGGTGATTTAGTATTGCTAAAAGTAGAAAATAGAAAGAAAAGTCAAGCACCTTATATTGGTCCATTCAAAATAATAGAAAGAAAAGGAGTAAATTCAGTAATTGATAAAAATGGAATAAATAAAGAAATACATAACAATCTTCTTAAGCCCTATAAACTAAGAAATCAATAGAAAACAATACAAAACGTTAAAACAAAAAACATTTTTCTTCATTATAATTTATTAATAAATATCAAAATTTTAGCTCATAAACTCATATTATATAAACTTTGTAAAAAAAAAACAAAAAAAAAAAAAAAATATATATGATATTATACTACCTATGTTTACCAACTTTATTCCCTAAAATTTTTCTTAAGGGCGAGGGTGTAGTGTGTACCCACATATGCACCGCCACTGCTCTCAAACCAAACACAAAACGAGTGACATGTTAAGTACAATCGAGTGTGTCATCACACAACATTAATAATTTTGAATAGCAATACACTCGATTGCACTGAATGTCACTCAATAGAAATAAGATCCTATTTTATGTTACAACCAATAGCAGCTAAGAATAACATTGTTAGTAATTATGAAAATGTAGAAGTAAGATAGAAGATAAGTATAACAGTTATGAATTATGTATTTAAGGAACATTAAACTGAAAATAAAAACAGACTTAAATTAATACTCGAAATAGCAGCACTGCTTAGATTATTTATTTTTGTTTCAAGGAACATTACGGCGAGACATCGCCTTACCATTAAAGCGTAGTACGCTCCCAATATACTAGCGTGGTACGCTCTTATACCAAACAACTAGGACCATATAGATACACCACATGGCGATCTTGCAAAATACCAAATGTCACAGCTAGAACTCGATAGCATTGTAGAGAAGTGGGAAAAGTATCTGGCAGAGCTGAAAAACAAGAAAATCGAAGAATACATTCCCGAAGGTTCAACCCCGCCAACAAAAAATACATCCCGACTCCAATCAACGCCGGACCAAAGCCCATCTCTATAGAAGTGTAAAAAAAAACCCAAACCACAAATCAAAGAAACAGCACTATGGGAAAAAGCCAAAGCAGACCGGAAACAATAGTCAATAACAACAACGTCCAGGAGGAAATAAACATGTCAATAATTCCTGAATCAGTGGCAACAGCCGCAGTTATCATGACCTTCCTTTACGCTGCATATAAAACAAACAAATATTTTAAGAATTATGTGCATAAACACAAAAATCAAATAACTAATGTATAAAAAAAAAAAATTATTTAATACCAACAACAATCAAAAAATATTTTTAATACTTTTCACTTATCTACCCAAATGCAAGAATTAAAAAACATCTTAGAAACTATTCTCCCAAATATTAAGAACAGTTCAGGTAGACCTTATAAATTTGAAACAGTTTAAACAAAAATTAGCGAAATAGGAAAACTTAAAGAAAAATTAATAATTTAGAAAATAGTGAAGAAAATGAAAATAACAAAGCACTTAAATTAGAATTTGAAGCTATATATAATACTTCTAAGAAGATACTAGAGGATCAACTGCAAGAACACAATTTAGTTTTTAAAAGAGAAAAAGAAATAAACAAAAAAAATGGCAGATTTTGATTTAGGAATAGCTATGAAAGCAATCCCAATGTTTTCAAGAAATTTCAAGGAGTTAGATAGCTTTCTTAAAATAGTTGAGATAATCAACAAGGGATTAAAAACCACTTGCACACAGCAATTAATAGAATTCGTTTTTCACGTAAAACTAGCAATTAATGTAAAAACAACCATTCCTCAAATTCAAAATACCTTATCGAATTTTAGTCAAAGAAATCTTTCAGTAACGTCATTTAGGGATAAATTACTCAATACTATAGCTGATTTAAATAATCTACAGATAAAAGTATTAGGTTACAATGTTACAAATGAAGAAAAGAAGGTGATAAGAAAAATGAACGACATTTACAGTTTAAATATCTTCAAAAATGGTCTTAACGACAACATAAAACAAACTGTTTTTGTATCTCAACCTAAATCATTGACAGAAGCAGCAAACCTGGCAATAAAATTAGAAAAAACAAATTCTAACGCACTATAGACACAGCACACAAAACACAAACAAACCAAACATACAAAACTTTAATCAACAAGGCAATGACCGTAACAGATTTGAAAGAAACATGAATCAACATCGATACAACAACAACATCCAAAATCGAAATTATACCCGCAACAATCACTTCAACCGACATAATAACTGGAACAATAACCAAACACAAAATGCTCCAAGAAACAATAAACAAAGCCATCATCAAGGCCAATTCAGAAATACGAGAAAGCAAATACGATTATTACATAATGAACGACAAGAGGGAAACGAACATGGCTTGGAATACCCGAACATTCCAGATAGCCAAAATTAAAAGTATATAGAATATCGGATAGCAACACAAATTTTATTGTTGCAAAACACAAAAATAAAAATATGACATTTTTAATAGAAACGAGTGCAGACAAATCGATCTGCAAAATAACAAGTAAGCTAGTGAATGAAGAATATTACCCAGAAGAAAAATGCAAACTCACAGATAAAACCAATGAGGAAAAATGAATACTAACGCAGATGCTCTATCTAGAATAAAAATCGACTCAGACTTATTAAAACAAATGATACCGACAGAAATCAATGAAACCGTCAAAAGAACATTAGTCATCACAAGGGGAATGTCCAACAAAATAAATGTGGACAACAACAAGGAGAAATGCAATTCTCAAGAGAAGCCTGTACAACTTCAAATCTGGGAATGCATATCCATTAATGACGTCAAAAATATAAAGAAATTAAAATTTAATATTGATAAAAATGCTAGGAATTCAAAAATAAATATTGATGAAAATTTTGTGCACGTGCGATGCAGTGATAAATCGGCGAATCCAGATTCGACCCCGAGGAAGCTTGCATCAGAAATAAACAAAGATAATAATATGTATACGTATACGGGACCTAATGATAATTCAGCGACACTAGAGTCGACTCTGAAGAAATTAGTATCCAGAATGAATAAAGAAAATATAAACGAGCTAGCCCTTATGAGCAATGATGAAATATTTAAGCATTTTGAAAAAGATAAATTCAAAGAAACATATGCAAAGATAAAAATAAATGGCCAGAATCCTAAGCTAAAAATAATAATTTATAATGCCCCAAAATAAATATTTGATGATTTAACTAAATACAAACTAATTGACGAATTCCATAACTCTGCACACGGAGGACATCTAGGTATACGGAAAACACTAATAAAATTAAAACAAAGATACGTATGGCGAAAAATGAGTTAAATGGTAAAGCAATTCATAACAAATTGTGATTCATGTGCAAGAAATAAACAAACAAAACACACAATAGAACCACAAACGATTACAGACACTCCAGGCAACAGTTTTGAAGTGGTGTCAATTGACACAGTCGGACCTTTACGAATATCAAATAATAAAAGATATATTTTAACCATGCAATGCGAACTTACCAAATTTGTCGTCGCATATCCGATGACATCAAAAGACGCAACAACAACAGCAAAGACTTTAGTAGAAGAATTTATTCTTAGATATGGACACTTTAAGATTCTAAAATCAGATAAAGGTGCCCTTGAAAGAAACCATCGGACACTCAATGAATTCTTATTATCAAATGTCAATGATAATGAATAGGACGAATGGATTCCATATTTTACGTTTGCATACAATACAACACCACATATAGACACTGGGTATTCACCTTACGAACTCATTTATGGCAAAGTACCCTGCTTACCGACAGATACGCTAAATAATAAAACAAAAATTTATGACTACGATAATTATGCCAATGAGTTAAAAACCAGGTTACATCATGCACTAAGTAAGGCCAGAGAAATGACAATAACAATAAAAGAAAAAAGAACAGCAACAGAAAATAAGAAATACAATAATAGGTTAGATCTAGGAGTAGGTGATTTAGTATTGCTAAAAGTAGAAAATAGAAAGAAAAGTCAAGCACCTTATATTGGTCCATTCAAAATAATAGAAAGAAAAGGAGTAAATTCAGTAATTGATAAAAATGGAATAAATAAAGAAATACATAACAATCTTCTTAAGCCCTATAAACTAAGAAATCAATAGAAAACAATACAAAACGTTAAAACAAAAAACATTTTTCTTCATTATAATTTATTAATAAATATCAAAATTTTAGCTCATAAACTCATATTATATAAACTTTGTAAAAAAAAAAACAAAAAAAAAAAAAAAATATATATGATATTATACTACCTATGTTTACCAACTTTATTCCCTAAAATTTTTCTTAAGGGCGAGGGTGTAGTGTGTACCCACATATGCACCGCCACTGCTCTCAAACCAAACACAAAACGAGTGACATGTTAAGTACAATCGAGTGTGTCATCACACAACATTAATAATTTTGAATAGCAATACACTCGATTGCACTGAATGTCACTCAATAGAAATAAGATCCTATTTTATGTTACAACCAATAGGAGCTAAGAATAACATTGTTAGTAATTATGAAAATGTAGAAGTAAGATAGAAGATAAGTATAACAGTTATGAATTATGTATTTAAGGAACATTAAACTGAAAATAAAAACAGACTTAAATTAATACTCGAAATAGCAGCACTGCTTAGATTATTTATTTTTGTTTCAAGGAACATTACGGCGAGACATCGCCTTACCATTAAAGCGTAGTACGCTCCCAATATACTAGCGTGGTACGCTCTTATACCAAACAACTAGGACCATATAGATACACCACTTGACGTACTAATACTTATTTATACCAAATTATCTCTGACACATCGTGCAGTTGCAAATGACTGTATGGTGAGTTCTAGCTGCATTTAAGTTTCAACATACTCCCAATTGGACAACGCCGTTGGGAAATGACAACCGATACGAATGAATTGCCTCAATATACTTTTTATCTACCATGATTGTTAAGTGTTATACAGGTCAAATTCTCCACCATGTCAGCCTGGTGAATAGCGCACTGACACTAACACACTGAACGGAATCAAATTCCCTACTTCGGAACACAGAGACATTCACTGAGCAAACGTCTAATTGGACATAAAATCCGTAGGGAAATTTTCGAAAGGAACAACCGCAGGATATTTTTCTATCAGAACATAACAAATGTGATGGAACTGGTCCGTGAAGGAAATTATTCTGATAGTCGAATATTTCGAGAAGGGGAACATATTTGACAAAGGAAAATTCTCCGAGGGAGGGAACTATTCCAGGGAGGAAATTATTCGAAGTGAAATTTGTAAGGTCGGAAATGTAGGGTGAACCCACTCTAGTGACTGGTGTGATCATGAGAAGTAAGTGAAATCGCTTAGGGCGATGATCACAAACAAAAATTTGTTGGGGTTTTGTCACACTGTCATTAGGGTCTGTCCAAATATTTTCCCTACAAAGCATACAACCGATGCCGAACCTCAGAATTTTGCTGCCCTAGGCAAATTATTATTTTTCCGCCCCACAAATAAAAAAAAATACGAACATTTACATAGAGCTTTATTAAGTAATAATTAAGGGCTATCGACGAAATAAAGTTTTTTTTAAAATGCGAAGCTAAAATGCTGCTGGGAGCGATTTAATTTTTGCAAATCGCCTAGCGATTTCTTCTTCTACAATATGATAGAGCATTTCTTTTTCAATACAGATTGTTGCAAGACCGTTTATTCTTTCTTGGGTCATTGTTGAGCGCAGATGAGTTTTTATAAGCTTCAGTTTCGAGAAGCTAGCTTCACCTGAAGCAACACTTCAGGAAGCGTTAATAGTATCTTTAATGCCATTAGTACATTTGGATATAGTTAAGAAAGATAGTGAGAAGCTAAATTTAGTTTAAAATTGACAAAGGTTTGAAATCAATAGCAGTAGAAGTTTGGTTGAATATATTTATTTCATTCAAGAGATCTTTCGCTATAATATAATTTTGAAGTTCGTTGCCAAGTTTTGCAGTTAATATTGTTTTAAGTAGTTCGCAGTCTTTCAACTCGACCTTTTTTGAAGTATCGCTAGGAAATCCGAAATTTTGGCTCAGAGATTTGTATTGAGCAAAGCGCTCATCGAGAGAAGATAACATAACATCGATAACGTAAAAAAAGGAATCAGCTTTAAATTTTAATTTAAGATCGATGGCTTTAAGAGATTGTTCAGATTGGCAACGGACTACGTAGGCTCATAGAGTCGGAAACAATAAAATCCACTATAATGTTGATTATGTAGCAATGTTAAAAGCATTCTTATGTAATGTTTCAAACGAAAATTCCTGGGAACAGTTTATCCGAAAGTAGGGTCAATTGGGGTAAATGGAAACATGGGTTAAATGGAAACGTCAGCTTTTTGTGCCGATAAAATCATAATTTGAATTCAAGAAACATAATAGCCATACATTTTGAATTTTCGTGCAATAATATCCCGGGTTCTTTTCTTTTAGCTTTTATTTCAAATTTCTGTTTCAAAGTCAACGTTTCTCAAAAAAGTAAAAGTCAATTTATTAAGTATTTTATTATTTTTGTTTTAAAGTGTATTTAAGTAAAGATGTCAGTAATATTGTATTTTATTCAAGTGAAGTGAATAGCAATAATCCAATCTGTTTAAACAGTTTCTCGTAATAAGTAGTAAGTTTTTTATATTAAAAGTGTTCTTATTTTAGAATTAACGTCGGGGTAAATGAAAACATGAATTTGGGGCAAATGAGAACAGTTTCTTAAATGATGTTGTCAACAAAAAAAAATTACATGTATATTATCATATTCCAAAAAATGGGTCTTTTCAGCAGAATAAAAGGCCAAAAAGCACCTCTCATTACAACTCGATTTGGGCGAACACCTGCCATTGCTAAAGAAATTGAAGATGAACGTTTTTGGGATAGTTTGAGCAATTTCTAAGACATCGAAATTTAAAATTAAAATCGAAATTTAAAATTAAAAAAAATTAAATACAAACAGTTTTAAACTTATAAAAATGTTAAACTTATAATATAATGAGAATATTTCATTATCTAATGGCTTAGTCATGTTATGATGAATATTAAGTGCAATACCTTGACGTTTTCATTTACCCCTAATTTCAAATAAAAATGAGGTAGATGTTAACATTGCGGTTTAAGGGGGAAATGAAAACATCAAAATATTGCACTTAGTATTCATCATAACGTGACTTAGCTATTAGAAAATAAACTCTTCTCAATATTTTGTAAGTTTAACAGTTTTAGAAGTTTAAAATTGTTTGTAATTATTTTTTTTTTAGTTTTAAATTTCGATGCCTTTGAAATTGTAAAAACTGTCCAAATTACCCCAACTGACCCTACTGCTGGAGTTTATCTAAATGCTCCAAACAGGTTAATAAGTCCATTGATTTCGATGGAAGTAGTTTTGAAAGAATATTTATTTTGCATAAAACCTCGACAATCCAAACTTGAATTTGTCTATGCGTTTACCCTTCTTTACTTTTGAAATAGTTGTACTGATTTTAAGTCAAAGTGCTGCCCTCCTAGGAGTGCCGCCCTAAGCAATTGCCTGTTTTGCCTACAGGCTGGTTCGGCACCGCACACAACTTCATATTCAATAGGAGAAACGTCCCAGAAAGTTTTGGTAAAAATATTATACTCCCACTTTTCAAGAAGGGTGATGTTAACGATCCTCACAACTTTCGTGGCATATCGTTTATGAACTCAGTAATGAAAATAATCAATGGCATCATTCGACAGGCTTGGAATCTGGGTACAATGAAAGGAGTTTCAAGCCGGTTTCAGGATAGTATTTGATAATAATTGATAAAAGTTGATAATATTTTTTCACTTACACTTTTGCTTAGTCTTATCTTAACAGGGGGAAAAGTTATATGGATTCTTCGTTGATTTAAAAGCATCATTTGACTCAATCGAAAGAAACGCTGTCTTTTAAAAGCTGTCGCATGTGGAGCCTCACAGTGAACACCATGAAATCCAAAATTCTGATTTCCACAATGGAACACAATGGAACAGGCAGATTTGCAAAAGATGAAAATTGGACTTGGGAAAATCAACCGCTTGAAATCGTAAAGGATTACAAATATTTCAGAGCTCTAATAACGTCTCGCTTTTTTCTTAAAAAGCATCTACAAGGCAAACTAATAGACTCAAAAAAGGCTATCAACTGATGAAGTAGGAAAATTTTTCAAGGTACTTTCTCAAAAGATATTTCGATTACACCTACATAAAAGAAATAAGATTCGTTAGAATTCAGATTATAGATTTTTACTTTATTGAACTGAAACCCATTAAAGACTAAATGAAAACATCGACTTAATAACTAAAAACCCTGAATGCATAAGATATCTTGCAGCTTGTGCAAGATATCGAATTTTTATCGTCGTCGGTTCTTAACACTTATCTGCTTCGTTTATAGAAGCAGCCGCGTCAGCATGATTTGTTGTTGACGACGACGACGATGTGTGGCTTGGCGGATGTTTCAGCGATCGCGTTAACTACTCCCCCACTTAGATGAAGGCTGTCCTTGGGGTTCTTGAGAGCCTTGATGACTTCCTGAAGGTCGACATTTTGGCGCTGCTTCTTCTGATGTTGCTTTAGCCAAATGATGGTATAACAAACTGTAATGAGTGCCAATGTCGCAAAGCAGCCTATAATTTGACTCTATCTCACCAATATAACGTAAGTTGTCCGTGTTCATTCTATTGTAGGGAAAATATTTTAATGCGAATACCAAACACACATGACGTCATTAGTGTCATAAAGAAATTGACATCAATTTCTTGGTGCCACCTACCATCTCTGAAAAATTCTACCAGGCATCGTCGTCTATCCTACCTACGCTCAACTTCGTAGGAAATATAAAATTTCCTCTTACATTATTATTTCCCTCCATCGAACCACGCATCAGTGCTGCCACAGAATTAAGTAGGTACTCAGGCGGAGAAGCGAAACTTTTAAAAAAATTCAATTTAGTTGACTTAACGTCCAAAATATAAATCGGCTACGACATAGAAATGCCTACAAATCAAAATAGCTTCCATCCTGACACGTCATATACAAATGTGAGACATTTTGGTGACTAAATATTTACAAGTTGCTTGAGGCTCCATCTATGAGCTAAACAATATAACAAACAAACTGATCCCAAAGTGAATTTTTAACCTCTCGCACAGATGGTTGGTATGATAAAGTTACATCGAAATGCCGGAAAAGGGAAAAATAAAATATCCCCAGACAGGAAATTGGCCAACACAGCATTCTGTACCTACCAGATTCTTTCATTTTATTTGTGCCAGCCCATCGTAAAACATTTACTGTGAAAAGAAAAATAGATTTCTGGCAGAGTAAGAATATTAAGATATTCATTTATTAAGAACTAGCGGTACCCGGCGCGCGTTGCTACGCCCAAAAAAACACTTATGTGTATTTAATGTGAAATTAAATTTATTTATATATTTTATCTCAATGCTAGCGGATAAGCAATATTTTTGGTCGTTTTGGTTGGTGTATAAATATACAAATTTTTCGGCATACAAATAAAGTGCAGTTAATTTGATTGTTAAACTGAACATGATAACATTGATAAATTGTGGCTTCAATATTTTGCTGCATTTGACAAAAATTTGGGAAAATAAAATGTCATTTGTTGTGCGATTCAATTCCTTTTCTGATGTTCAAAAGTTGTTTGGAAAATGTTTGGGTGGACGATTCTTGCACCAAATGGACACGCACGTTCGTTGAGAGTTTGATTTTTTCGACTCAGTTCCATAAATATGAGGCTTTTATTCAACGAAAGGAAAACATTTTTATAAATAAGTTGAAAAAAAAACTTTGCCAAGAGCCCGCATTTTTCTGTCTTCAACCCAGGCATTCCGCTTAAAAATTTATGAAAAAAAACCAAAAAAGAATTTAAAAAAAAACTGAACCAAAATTGTTAAAAGCATGCATTTTTTTCGTTCCACCCGATCGGCACGAAACCTTCACAGGAACCATCCCTGGACTTAACTATATTTACCCTGAAAATTTCATAGAGATCCATTGGGCGGTTTAAGAGTCCTTAGACAACATACATACAAACATACACACATCCATTTTTATATATATAGATTGAACCAACAGTTGTTAAAAGCCTGGATTTTTTTTTTGTCCTTCACACGATCGACCATTCCGGAATTTTCGCTGATGTTTCAAACAGCTAAAAAATGTATAAAAAAACAAACTCACAAAAAAATGACCAAAAAATGTTAAAAGCCTGCATTTTATTATTGTCTTCCACCCGATAGGAACCAAACCTTCGCAGGAACCATCCCTGGACTTAACTATATTTACCCTGAAAATTTCATAAAGATCCATTGGGCCGTTTAAGAGTATATAGACAAAATACATACAAACATACAAACATACACACATCCATTTTTATATATATAGATTAATAGTGAATATTTAACACAAGTTTAAAGTAAAATACAATTAACATAAAATACGTGACAAAGTGTGCAAACTGACCAAGAAGGGAGGCAAGGAATGTTGATAACAAAACAAAATCTACAATTATCAGGACAAGAACGTGAGTACAAATATTAATATATGGTGTAGTGAAGTGGATAGAAAAACCAAACTACGTCGTAAAACACAATGTGCCTAGCTACGTCAAGATCCTAATACGACATTCGTTTATATTCCTTTCTCCTGGCATCTGAAATAGGGCGCTGAGAGTAGGTTGAGGCGTGTACGTCCGAACACGTGTCCCATCGCCGACAGGAAAATGCACGAGACTAGGTACATCTCCTTAACAGAACGCACCAGCGCAGCGATTTATTACACATTTTGGTGAATCCATCGGAGACGAAAGAAATAAATATACTTTTTTGAGTGACTGTGGATCATGAGTCATAGAAGTGTGGCGTAGCAACAGATCATCCCTCAGACCACGTCGTCGCTCCACAGTGTATCGTTTGGTATACCTTTTTTTTTCTTCGGCGATGGATATTTTATAAAAGCTCTAAATAAAACATAAAAGAATCACGTCGTTCGACACCCAGAACATAATCTTTTTTACATCGCTATAAAGTGGATTGAGTGTAGCAAAGTTACACCATAGTTTCGTCCACTGGAATTTGTATAACTTGAACAAACGCATGCAACAAGGCATTACAAAAAAACCACATGCGGTTGTAATACCGCATGCCATATTCTACCCAACCAATAAGCACGTGCACATAAGCACACATGCGAACATCGTGCCACAACAACCATCGGAACGCCGATTCATGAAATCAACAAAAATAAGCGACACTTTGTGTAGAGTGCGTCTCTACACATCGTGGTAACATCTCTTACCCATATTCTTGACAAATCGATAATGAATTCCAAGGAATTATTTACATTGTACACCAGCCGGAACCGCAAGTTTTTAGAAACTTGAGACATTATATATATATTTGTATGTTATTACGTATTTTACCTTCTTTGAGTAGTTAATTTGAAAGATTAGATTAAAATAAAAGTTTTTTTTTTCGAGTCATGTGATCGAAAGATACGTATTCAAAAAGAGTATATATCTTTCGTAATTCTTTCCATGACGATTACAAAATCACTTCTTTTAAAAATGAAATTGAAAATAGAAATCTTATAAAACAAAATTGACAGTTAAGATAAGAGCTAATAAGATACTTACCACCATTCCAGACTAAAAATCAGGTCATAGACCATAACTGACCACCATTAGATCAAGCAAGAGATCTGTCCGGACATTCCCAATTTTAAGTCCACTCAAGCATTGTCTCTCAAGCGTTGATGAAGAATAGGAATAGATAATCTACCATAACCGATAGAAAGAAACCACCCCACAATTTTTACAACAAATTCAAAATACATAACCAGATTCTTTTCAAGAAAATAGCTATAAACCTCAACGGCACTCCCAGACATAAAGTCGGGGGGAGTAAAACATCATAATTAAAGAAAACATCATCATCTTTGATAACACCAGCTTTATCATCTACATAACCGGAGCAGTGCACTGAGTCCAGCTATGGTAGTGGTAAGTCATGAAATTTCGTAGCACAAAAGTAGCACTATATTTTCTTGAATCTATATTAATTATATTGACAATTTGTTGGTGAATTTGACTGTTTTGGGATTTTTCCTTTTTTTTATCTTTCTTTTTATCTGATATAATACCTTGATATCTACAAACAGTAGATAAAATCAAACACAATCATAAAAGCCATATGTCATCGATAGTGTCAAGATACATGCAATTCAAAGAATAAATAACAGGTTCGAAAGTTTGATTAAGCACATACATATATTCCTTATATTGGTGCTTTGAAATAGAGTTATGAATACTGATTCCATCCAACACATAACTAGCGGGACATAACGTAACCTACCGCAAGCTTTTAAGTAGCTTTCAAGTGAGTTGTTCACAAAGAGAGTCTGAGCTATTCCTATTATCTTACTTTTAGTTACTCTTATTTCATTAGAACAGTGCCGAAGAGAGCCTTCTTGTTTTCTTTTCATTACTCTTAATACTCATTAAAATCAAAAAAGGGCAAAAGATTAAAATAATGACATATCAAAAGAAGATCTATTGTTATCATTTTAATGTTGTGTAATCGTCGATAAATGTGAATATAGAGCTTATAAGCCAAGCAATCATATCTCTTTTGGTAATTTTTTTTTTTTTTTTTTTTAATTGTGCGAGGCAATTCATTCCACATTTGTGTTGTACGGCCAAAGAAAGAATCCCTATATTTCACGGTACGTCCGAAATTGGGCTCAAGTGTAGACTGATGAACGTTCCTACCAAGACGAGTATTACGGCGGAAATGTTACAGGGGTGGAACGCAACTGGCTACCTCGAGTGAGCATTTTTTGTAAAAGAATCTGTAAAATAAGGAAAGACATGAAACATTTCGACGATGGTCAAGGGATGGAAATGTTTCCATAATGCTTCTCTCTCCTATCAATTTTAACGCTTTTTTCTGAACTCTATCGAGCAGGTGAAGAAAAGTTTGAGAAGCACCTGCCCAGAGATATGAGTTATACTCGAGTTTAGGGCGTATAAACGCCTCGTAAATTGTAGCCAGATCAGAAGGGGTGAAAAACTTTTTGCATCTATTAAGAAAGCCTAAGCATCTTGCAGCATTCTTAGCAATCTCAAGTATATGATCATTCCAACGAAGGTTGTCACTGATACACATACCGAGTACAGATAGATTTTCGGCCTCATCGATGCAAGTACCATTCATGGATAATGGCATAGGGGGTATGTTTAGCTTCAACGACAAAAGACAGCATTGAGTTTTCGACGCATTAAACTCCACACGATTTCTAATACCCCAATTCACAATGCTGTTTAAATCGGAGTTTAATGAGCTTATCATACGGTGTCGTTGTAATAACACGCCCGAAGGCGAAGGCCGTGAATTATCAAACGTATATGAAAAGCTGAGGGTTGAGTCATCAACAATTTAATGGATTAGAAGTCACAGTCAAGAGGTCATTTATAAAAATGAGAAAGAGAGTCGGAGACAGAACGGAGCCCTGGGGCCCACCAGCATTTATTTTGTGGAGATCAGACTTGAAACCGTCTAATACAGCTTGTATTGATCGGTCCAGAAGATAACTTCTAATCCAACGAATGAGAGTATCATCGATACCAAATGCACGCATTTTCGATAAAGGAGCTTCATGCCAAACTCTATCAAATGCCTTTGAAATATCAAGCGCAATAATCTTGCTTTCGCCAAAGCGATGCACAGATTTGTTCCACTGTTCGGTGAGATATGCCATCAGATCACCAGTGGAACGATTGCTGCGAAAGCCGTATTGACGGTCATTTAAAAGCTCCCGATCTTCGAGATATTTCTTGAGCTGACGATTTATCAGCGTTTCCCTGACCTTGGAAAGAAGAGACGTAAGTGCAATTGGTCGGTAGGAGGAGGGGGAGGAGGAGTCACCTTTTTTTGTGACGGGCTGGACAAATGCTGTTTTCCATCTACTAGGAAAGATTCCTGAACGATAGGAGCGATGAAGCGTAACTTCTGGTCATGTAAAAATTTCGTTTTTTGTATAACGGAGTTGCACGAGTTCCTAACTTGTTTGTGTTTCTTCCGATTTTCCTCAGTTGGGTTGGCTTTGTAGGATCGGAAGCTTACTTCTTTCAACCTGATAGCTTCTTTACACTCTTCGGAAAACCAAGACTTTTCTTTTGGTTTGATACATTTTGTTCTGTGAGGGACAAAAGTTCTCATTCCAAGAAAAATCACTTCTGTAATCATTTCAGCACTGGCATCAATGTCATTATCGAGGAAGCATAATGACCAGTTAAAGTTGCGAAAGAAATTGTTCAGACCGTCCCAGTTGGCTGTCTCGTATTGCTAAACGGTCCTAGTGGGAATTTCTTCTTTAACTGGATGGTTGGAGATCGAGAAATTAGCTGAAATGACACAATGGTCCGAGGTGACAAATGGAGAAGTTACTTTAATAGTATATTTATCAGGATGGGAAGTAAGGAACAAGTCAAGAGTATGGGCGGAATGCCCATCAACATCCGGTATACGAGTAGGCTCATCGACAAGCTGGGTAAGATGGTTATACTCAGCAAAGATCTCGGTATACCTTCCTTCGAGTGTTGTCTGGCCAGAATAGTGGAGCCAACTTGAATTGTGTTCATTGAAGTCGCCCGTAATTACGACTTCAGTGTGAGGACAATGGGAAACAATTCGGGAAATTGAATCTGACAAAACATCTAACTCATCACAAGTAGACATGCTGTCAAGATTCGGACTCATGTAAGGAAAACAGTAATGAATGATATGCTTGCGGACAGTGAATTTGAGCCACAGGAAATTAAAGTCCATATTAGAACAATGCCCATATTGGGGAAGGCTCTGGCAAGCAATATCATTCCTAACATAAACGACAAGACCATGGTGGGAAAAAAGTAATGGCACTAAGTTATATCCAAACAAACAAAATTCTGATAAATCAGTATTCTGTCCAACCTGGGTTTCACTTAATGCCAAAACAGCTGGCCTGTATTGCACAGTATGGGCGTACACAGAAAAGAAATTCTTTCTTAGCCCACGAACATGTGAATATACAACACAAAAATCACTTACCATTTTGAAAAACTAAACACAAAAAATTCAACTTTGACGAAATTTATTTCAGCCGTGCAGTAATTACAAACGTTTCCATCATCGTGTTTTGCCTTCTGGAAAGGTATATAGGACACAATTTGATACCGTAAAGGCAGTTAATGCCATGTGAACTGAAAAGAAAAGTTTTTCAATTATCTTCGAGATCAGGTTTTAAAATCGAATACACGTTTAACTGCTCTATCTGAATGTCAGTGTAATTTGTCTAACGTAACGCATAAGTGATTTTTAATTAGTTGAATTAAAAATTTATAAGCATTCATTTTTATGAATCAATATTTAGATTAGTTTTTTTAGCATAAATTCAGTTAAAGTTAGTTTTATTAAATACTTTGATTAAATAACTTACGAATAGTATTAAGATTCTAAAGTTAAGATTTTTCTACATACAACTAAATTTTGAATAAAATATTGAATAGTTATTTGAAGTTTATAACGTTAAATACAAGTCTTATTATTTCATTAATGACATATATTTTCGATCAAATGGAATTTGGTCGTTGCATATTTCTGTGGCCACAAGGAAGAACCGCTAAAGTCGAGTTTAGACGAAATCTAGATTTTTGTATAATTTGGTCCAGCTTGTCCGAATCTATGGTCAAATTTTTTTTTAGCTCTCTATCTTAAAAATTGGGGGAGCAATATCCAAAAAACATAACAACTAAAGCCACTTTCTTAGATCCTCGTTAAGGCAAATTCACTTAATTGAATTTTTTTTTTTGTAAGATCTGACTTCATTATCTAAAGTCGATTTAGGATCATCGATTTACTCTTTTAATACGAAAAATAACAGCTAAATTTGAGTTTAGTAGTTTTTCTGTGTGAAATTCGATACTTTTATTCGATTTCGTGGTCAAAGTAAAATCGCTAAAGTCGAGTTTAGTTGTTTTTCTACCCTGATATTTTGCGTTAAATTCTTTTTTCTATTGAGAAAAAACAACTTAAAACAAGTTTATTGGTTATTCCTCAAGATCCATACAAGCTTTTTCATTCCTTATTCGAATTTGGTGGTTTTTCCAAATGTGAAATGTGGCCATGAAGATGCATAACTCAAATGTCGTTCTTATTCCGCGCAAGTGAATGAGTCTTTCAATTTCTCATCTAGAGTTAAGTGGTTATTTCAAAATCATATGAGAACCAGTGGAAAATAAAGTTGACTTTAATTGTTTTGCCTTGCTGACATTAAAAAAAATAGTCCACTCAAGTGCTGTCATAACTTGACTTTAGTTTTGTTCCTTCTGTGCGAGTTTCGTTGTTGTGTCTTAAACCCTGTGAAAATATCGTTTTTAAGTGTTTTTAGAGAAGTAGTAAGGAGTGTTAAAATGTCATCGCAATCTCAAAGGCTCTTGGACTTAGCCAGAAGGTTAAAGGAACGAGGTGACAAGGAAGGTAAATAATAAAAAGGATTATGCGTCTGTCTGCTTGTCTGTCAGCCTGTATGCCTGTCTGTATGTCTATATGTCTGTATGTCTGTATGTCTGTATGTCTGTATGTCTGTATGTCTGTATGTCTGTATGTCTGTATGTCTGTATGTCTGTATGTCTGTATGTCTGTATGTCTGTATGTCTGTATGTCTGTATGTCTGTATGTCTGTATGTCTGTATGTCTGTATGTCTGTATGTCTGTATGTCTGTATGTCTGTATGTCTGTATGTCTGTATGTCTGTATGTCTGTATGTCTGTATGTCTGTATGTCTGTATGTCTGTATGTCTGTATGTCTGTATGTCTGTATGTCTGTATGTCTGTATGTCTGTATGTCTGTATGTCTGTATGTCTGTATGTCTGTATGTCTGTATGTCTGTATGTCTGTATGTCTGTATGTCTGTATGTTGTATGTCTGTATGTCTGTATGTCTGTATGTCTGTATGTCTGTATGTCTGTATGTCTGTATGTCTGTATGTCTGTATGTCTGTATGTCTGTATGTCTGTATGTCTGTATGTCTGTATGTCTGTTTGTCTGTATGTCTGTATGTCTGTATGTCTGTATGTCTGTATGTCTGTATGTCTGTATGTCCTGTATGTCTGTATGTCTGTATGTCTGTATGTCTGTATGTCTGTATGCCTGTATGTCTGTATGTCTGTATGTCTGTATGTCTGTATGTCTGTATGTCTGTATGTCTGTATGTCTGTATGTCTGTATGTCTGTATGTCTGTATGTCTGTATGTCTGTATGTCTGTATGTCTGTATGTCTGTATGTCTGTATGTCTGTATGTCTGTATGTCTGTATGTCTGTATGTCTGTATGTCTGTATGTCTGTATGTCTGTATGTCTGTATGTCTGTATGTCTGTATGTCTGTATGTCTGTATGTCTGTATGTCTGTATGTCTGTATGTCTGTATGTCTGTATGTCTGTATGTCTGTATGTCTGTATGTCTGTATGTCTGTATGTCTGTATGTCTGTATGTCTGTATGTCTGTATGTCTGTATGTCTGTATGTCTGTATGTCTGTATGTCTGTATGTCTGTATGTCTGTATGTCTGTATGTCTGTATGTCTGTATGTCTGTATGTCTGTATGTCTGTATGTCTGTATGTCTGTATGTCTGTATGTCTGTATGTCTGTATGTCTGTATGTCTGTATGTCTGTATGTCTGTATGTCTGTATGTCTGTATGTCTGTATGTCTGTATGTCTGTATGTCTGTATGTCTGTATGTCTGTATGTCTGTATGTCTGTATGTCTGTATGTCTGTATGTCTGTATGTCTGTATGTCTGTATGTCTGTATGTCTGTATGTCTGTATGTCTGTATGTCTGTATGTCTGTATGTCTGTATGTCTGTATGTCTGTATGTCTGTATGTCTGTATGTCTGTATGTCTGTATGTCTGTATGTCTGTATGTCTGTATGTCTGTATGTCTGTATGTCTGTATGTCTGTATGTCTGTATGTCGGTATGTCTGTATGTCTGTATGTCTGTATGTCTGTATGTCTGTATGTCTGTATGTCTGTATGTCTGTATGTCTGTATGTCTGTATGTCTGTATGTCTGTATGTCTGTATGTCTGTATGTCTGTATGTCTGTATGTCTGTATGTCTGTATGTCTGTATGTCTGTATGTCTGTATGTCTGTATGTCTGTATGTCTGTATGTCTGTATGTCTGTATGTCTGTATGTCTGTATGTCTGTATGTCTGTATGTCTGTATGTCTGTATGTCTGTATGTCTGTATGTCTGTATGTCTGTATGTCTGTATGTCTGTATGTCTGTATGTCTGTATGTCTGTATGTCTGTATGTCTGTATGTCTGTATGTCTGTATGTCTGTATGTCTGTATGTCTGTATGTCTGTATGTCTGTATGTCTGTATGTCTGTATGTCTGTATGTCTGTATGTCTGTATGTCTGTATGTCTGTATGTCTGTATGTCTGTATGTCGGTATGTCTGTATGTCTGTATGTCTGTATGTCTGTATGTCTGTATGTCTGTATGTCTGTATGTCTGTATGTCTGTATGTCTGTATGTCTGTATGTCTGTATGTCTGTATGTCTGTATGTCTGTATGTCTGTATGTCTGTATGTCTGTATGTCTGTATGTCTGTATGTCTGTATGTCTGTATGTCTGTATGTCTGTATGTCTGTATGTCTGTATGTCTGTATGTCTGTATGTCTGTATGTCTGTATGTCTGTATGTCTGTATGTCTGTATGTCTGTATGTCTGTATGTATGTATGTCTGTATGTCTGTATGTCTGTATGTCTGTATGTCTGTATGTCTGTATGTCTGTATGTCTGTATGTCTGTATGTCTGTATGTCTGTATGTCTGTATGTCTGTATGTCTGTATGTCTGTATGTCTGTATGTCTGTATGTCTGTATGTCCTGGCTCTCCTCATCTATATACATTTTGATAGTCCATTGCGGTGAAAAGTGATTCAGAATTGATGTGATTGAATGAACGAAACAAGTTCCTTTTTTGTGCGTGTCATTTTATTTCGTGAATGAGATTCTGTTTGTTGTATTTACAGAAAAAAGAACTTGTTGCAAGCGTTATGTAATGCAAAGAAATCGTACACAATATGAAAATACGAGTTGTGGTAAGCACCAAGGAATCCTCTATAAGAATATAAATATTCTCATTAATTACTTTATTACTCAGGTAACATCAATAACTTCAAAACATCCCAGTCTGTTATACAGAATGAAATTCCTTATATGCATGATAAATTAGGTTCGCTTTTTCAATAGCCTCACAAATTAGCTTCGTATGGATATTCAAAATCGAATGAAACTTCTCCTCATTCAACAGTTAATTTTTGTCAACCAATTCCTCATGAAACAAAATCTTCAATGAATGGATTTGATTTTGATATAAATTTATTTAAAAGAAAGTTAGTTTGTTAGCATAGTAAAAGTATTTTATTTTAATATAACATATTTTAGTTCAAGATTCAGAAACCGAACTTCTCAGCCAAAAAAACAACACGATCTCATCCAATAATTTAAATAATAGTGATTGCAATGACCTACCCGAATGGGAAAATTCTGACGATTCAATGAAAGACCCTGATTTTCAAATTACTCCTACTTGCTTAGACTTTGAAGAAGAAATAGATTATATAGTTGGACAATTGGAGAATTTATCAAATGCATCAAAACCACAAAATAAGAGGCTAAATCGTCAGAAGTCAAGAAACCTAGGAAAGGCCTACCAAACCTCTTCTGGAAAAGTAAGGAATGCTAGGGCGTCTCAACCCTTTGGTAAGTGTCGGAGTAAGTGCAATCGGTGGATTATTGGTTGTTGAAAAGAAGAGGTGTAACACCCTGTTGAATTCAGAACGGAAACGCAATCGCGAAAATACCGTGAAATATTTTTTGGAATATGATGGAAACCGAACTAGCGTCTGTCGTACACATTTCACACAGTGTTTTTCTGAAACCGAAAGTTTTATTAAAAGTGTTATTGCCAAAAAGGTGGCATGTCCACTTTTGCCTTTCCAAAATCTGCGTGGAAAAAGAAATCCTGTTAACCAAATAAGTCCAAACAGGATAGAAGACACAATAGCCGAAGGGATACATCCAAAAAGTATCTGCATGAAAGTTTGAGCCTTGCGGCAATGCACCGAATGTATAAAGATTAAGTCGTTGAACCTGTTGGAATGACCAAATATTCTGAAATATTTCACAGAAAGAACCTGTTCAAAAAGTTCAAAGCACCAAAATTAGACACCTGTGCAACCTGCGATACCTTTCAATCAAAAATTAATATAACTCAAGAAGAACAAGAAATAAAATTGTTGAAAGAGCAAAAAAACCTTCATATAGAGAAAGCCGAGTATGGTTATGAGCAAAAAAGGATGGACAAGAAAAACGCAAAACAAAAGGAAGACATGAGAGCATTCGCGTTTGATTTGCAGCAATGTCTGCCAACTCCATTTCTTAGAAACTCTGTTAGTTTTTACAAAAGGCAGCTGTGGACGTTTAACCTTACGATCAATGATCTTGAAACGAATTCATCTAGCTGCTTTATGTAGCATGAATGTGTTGCTCGCCTAGGTGGTAATGAAATTTCATCATGCCTTTACAAGCATCTTAAATCATTGCCACCGAGAATCCATAAAATAACATTTTACAGTGACTCATGCTCGGGCCAAAATAAGAATTCTTATGTGGCTGCAATGTTCCTTCTTTTTCTTAAAGACAATTCATTGGTTGAATACATATACCACAAATTTTTGCAGCCAGGGCATACCCACATGGAATGCGATACTGATCATGCACTTATTGCACTTTTTCTTCGGCACGATCACGATAGGGGTAGGGGAATTTATTAAATTTAAGTTAATGTTTATTAATCTACTCGATCTTTTCCAAAACGCGATCAATTTAATTATTAGAAAAAAAAAAGAAAACAACAGAAAAGATTTCAACGCGAACCGACGGCGACACACGACACGAATTTACTGGTACCTATTATCAATAGGCCACACACGAATAACGCGAAAAGAGGATGCAAAAAAAAAAGTGCAATATACAGCTTGATCAAAGAAGCTGTCACCACGGCTGCTCAGCTGGGGTGGGTTCGGTGGAAGAATTTTGTATTTCCTTTGATAAGCTTGATTGATTTCGTAATCAAAACAGTTTATCAAAAGAAGAAAGTATATGATTGCACAGTAGGGTGCAAAAGAAGTTAGGCGCCAGGAATTTTTTTTTCTAAAACCGAATTAGAAAATTCCAAAACTAATTATAAAATTTAAGGAAACGATGTTTTGAATAAAAAGAAAGAGAGTTAAGTGTAAATGATTATTTTATTGTTTTGGGAAACCGTGGGACAGAAGATCCCTGGACTAAAACCCAAAAGTCTTTTCGAATAAATATGTTAAACAATTTAAATATGGCCGTTTGGCTCAAAGGCAAAATTAACAAGCAATTAAAATTGAAATTACATAAAAGGTAAAAGCAAATAAAACAAACCAGAAAAATGGGTTTTTGAGAAAACTAAGGCGCGTCCCGAAAGTTATGGGGGAAACTCGAACACGAATCGGTTGAATATAAATATATATTTTGAAATGGTAAATATATATTTATATTCAAAAATTACTCAAACTACTTATCTTCTTTTTGTTACAGCTCCTTTCTCGTATCTCCTTTTCAACTTTTTAATCTCTATCACGTCTCGAATCCTAATTCCACTTTTAAAAATCCTCGATCCCAAAATTTAATATCAAAATAAATAGATATCTCTCCTCCTCGATTTTTTTTTTCTCCTCCAAAATTCCTCGATTTTTTTCTTTTTCACTACTTGTATGCGCTTGTAAGGCTCTCTCAAGAGTGCCTTCCAAGCTAATTTTTAACCACCACTTTCTTCCCTCGTCCATTCCAGTCATTTACTCATACATACAACGATACAACACAACCATTCGTTTCGAGATCATCGGTCACGGCTTTCTGGAAGCATGACGCTCTCCTAGAAAACAACCGTGGTGGGATCTAACGAAACATACTCACACACACACAAACACGGTTTTAACAAGTTGTTGGATGTGTTTCCAAAACTTGCCAAAACTTACTCTCACGCACACAAGCAACGTTTCGACAAGTTGTTGGATGTGTTTCCAAAACTTGTCGAAACATTATGGACGAGTTCAGACTCTTTTCCTAATAAAGTTAGTTTCGAGAAAAATTGAAAAGAAATAAAATTGAGGAGAAGTCTCAAATAGGCTTTTTCCTACTACCTACTCTACAACTATCGCGCCGGATTCGAAGCGTGAATTATTCAACAAACTATTTTCGAAGATACGGAGAGGAGCGTTTCTTTAAAGAAATTTTCAAAATTCTACAAAACTAATCTCGCGTTAAAAACCCATTTTGTACATTTAACAAATTTACGTTATTTTAAGTTAGTGTTAAAATTACGTTACGTTAAAATGAAAAAGATAATTATAAGAAGGTTGTCGTAGTTCTTGTTGGTCATTTTATGAAAGTAAGAGTCCACCTGACTCGGTACTTCTTCGGCTCATCCGCCGGCTCTTTCTTCTCGTTTAGAACGTCGTACTCGAACACCTGCTTGGGTTGCTTTTGCAAAATAAGGCTAGGTACACCACTGGTTGATGAGACCATGGTTGCCCTCAACTTCGCCAATATTTTGCAGCCACAACGAGAAAAAGAAAAGGGGAAAAGAACGACCGAAGGGAAGTTTTTGTTGCGGTAAAATTTACCGTAACAAATTCCACCCTTACCTCCCAAGAAATGTGTTTACTTTTCAGGAAAAATAAACCATTTCTTCAGGCTCGGCCAGGATTGGAGGGTAAAAGAACAGGGTGTACAACACAACACAGGGTTACCATCATATAAGAAAAAAAAAAAAAAAGAAAAAAAAATAATTAGTGGCACGAATTGAAAATATATAATTTGACAATTTACCAAAAAAAAAACAATCAAAGTACAAAAAAAATTACGATTTAAAAGAAAGATTAAGGGACTTTTGACTAAGTGTCAATAAATGGCTTTAAATCCTTTACGTGCCACGTCCCTCGATCCTTCCCCTTATCGTCTATCAGGAGGTATGTCCAAGGTGACACCCTCCTACTGACCCTAAATGGACCAACAAACTTGGTCGCTAATTTGGCCGCAAAATAATTTGCCGCATCGGACAAGGAATAATTCCTACGCCAAACGAGATCACCCGGTTGAAACTGAATGTCTCGTCTCCTCAAATTATAAGTTTTAGCGGTCTTATTTCCCGCCGCTTCCAACTTCCTAGCTATCTCCTGTCTCAGTTTCTGAAACTGCCTAACAGTATCCCCTCTATCTTGGTCCCTATCACTATCGCTAAGCCCTACATCATGGCAACTAGTTACCATGTTCCTACCAAAATTCACAAAATAAGGCGAAACACCTAACACCTCATGTTGCGAAGTTCGGATAGCACAGGCCACTTTTGCCAGTTGCATATCCCAACTCCGCTGGTTTTCCGAGACATACGCTCGGAGCGTAGTCTTAATAATTTGGTTTATGCG
This sequence comes from Platycheirus albimanus, assembly GCA_916050605.2. NCBI lineage: Eukaryota > Metazoa > Arthropoda > Insecta > Diptera > Syrphidae > Platycheirus > Platycheirus albimanus. The sequence goes on from OU696696.1 coordinate 200,519,987, forward strand.
CTCCGCAGGATTCGCTTGCGGATGGTAATGCGCCGTATAACGAAGTTGTGACCCGTACGCTTCACTAAGCGTCTTCAGTTCTTTGCTACGGAACTGGGGACCGTTGTCACAGACGATCCACTTTGGAACACCGAAGAGAAGAAAAACGTTTTCTTCCAATTCTCGACAAACCGCTTTCGCCGTTGCGGACCGTAACGCGAACAACAAGGGAAATTGGGTAAAATAATCGACGACCGTTAAAATATAAATAAAACCGCGCGACGACTTCGGAAGTGGACCAACTAAGTCCACACAAATCATATCCCACGGTTGGGAATTCCCCACCCTCTCAGTCATAAGACCAGCTGGCCTCTCATTCACCGGTTTCACTTTCTGGCAAGTCTTACAACACCTAACATATTTTGTTATGTCACTCCTCATTTTGGGCCAGTAATACTTCTCTGCTACCCTAGCGAAAGTCTTTTTAACGCCCATGTGTCCTGAAAGCGGAGCATCATGGCAATCGTTCAAAATCTTTGCCCTATCACCTTTCCCTACAACTAATTTCCACTCCTCATTCTCGTTGTGAACAACAATATGGTTCACCCTAACATGTTTATAGAGCCGCCCATTCTCAACTCGCCAGGATGGGTATTCTAACGGGCTCTTTTCTACCTGTGATTTCATTTTGATCACCCAAGGGTCCGAATCCGCTTCAGAGACACCGGCTACTTCCGGGACTCCTCGCGACAACATATCAGGAACGACATGTTCTTTGCCCTTTCGATGGATGATCTTGAAATCAAATTGTTGGAGCCGAATGGCCCAACGAGCTAACCTACCCTGCGGATCCTTAAGGTTGCTAAGCCAGATCAGTGAGTGATGATCAGTCACGACTGTAAATCGAACACCTTCGAGATACGGCCGTAACTTTTCGATCGCCCAAAGAACCGCTAAACATTCCTTTTCGGTCGTAGAGTAGTTCCTTTCATTCCTATTCAATGACCGACTCAAATAACAAATAGCTTTTTCGCCATCCTCAAACTCCTGCGAAAGTACGGCCCCGATACCAAAATCTGACGCGTCTGTTTGGACAACAAACGGCCGAGAAAAATCCGGACATGTCAGAATCGGTGCCGTAACCAAACACTCTTTGGCTTTCCTAAAACTCTCCTCACATTCTTGGGTCCACTCAAATTTCTTACCTTTCTTTAGGAGATCGGTAAGAGGCCTAACTAAGATTGCAAAATTTGGCACGAATCTTCGATACCAAGAAATAGTCCCTACAAAACTCCTAATTTCCTTCACGTTTTTCGGTGGAGGAATCCTCATCATGCTTTCCACTTTTTCCGGGTCTACATGAAGCCCGTTCCTATCAACTACATAACCTAGAAATTTCAAAGAAGGCCTACAGAAATTACACTTTTCCCTACCTACTTTTAAACCCGCCTCTCCTAACCTTTTAAAAACTTCTTTGAGAATTTCTAGGTGTTTCTCAAAAGAATCGGTGACAATGATAATGTCATCTAAGTACACAAAGACAAACGGTTCTAAATCGGGACCTAGAACGTCGTCAATAAACCTTTGCCATGTCGCTGGTGAATTATGGAGCCCGAATGGCATCCTACAAAATTGAAAAAGACCCCTCCCTGGCACGGTAAAGGCTGTGTACTTTCGCCATTCTTCCTCCATTGGAATCTGCCAATAAGCAGATTTAATGTCTAATGAGGACAAATATTTCGCGTTTCGAAGCTTGTCCAAAATTGCCGAAATAAATGGTAGTGGATAAGCATCCCTATCAGTAACCTCATTTAATTTCCTATAGTCAACGCAGAACCGATAACTGCCGTCTTTCTTCTTAACGAGAAGAATAGGCGATGCCCAAGGACTCTTCGACTTCTCGATCACTCCAGCTTCCAACATATCTTGGAGTTCCTGATCGATATGTTTCTGAATCGCGGGCGAAACAGGGTAATATCGTTGTTTAATTGGTTCTGCGGACGTCCTAATCTTGTGCTCAACTAAGTTGGTGCACCCTAATCCCTCGGTCATTGATTTAAAAAGTTCTCCTAACAAGTGTTCTAACTTCTGATTTTCGAAATCGTCCAAATCCGATTTTTCCCTAATTGATACCATGTCTGTTACCGAAGCCACCATTTCCTGGCTCGAAAAACTCCACATACCAGATCTCAAATCCGGGACTATACCCGATAGTGCCCAAAAGTCGGCACCTAAGATCAATTGGTGTGGGAGATTCGGTATAACCAGACATTCTATTAAAATGGATCTATTCTCAACCTCCACTGGTAGAGAAATAGACCCAGCTACTCCTACACCTGCCCCATCTGCTAACGCTACTGACCCAACACTACTCTTCTCTAATCTAAGCCCTAATTCTTTTAAAACTTTCCACCCGTCACCACCCACAATGGTACGAGAGGCTCCTGAATCAAGTAGACCTAAAAACTTGATCCCATAAATCCTAACTCCTAAATATGGCCTACTGTCCCTACCGCTTGCCGCTAAAGTGAAACTTAAATGAACTTGACGTTCCAGCTGATCGTCAGCAGACGACCTAACTAACGCTGACGGGTCTCCTGTCCTGCTGTCACAAGAGCCCGTTCCCCATTTCCCGAGCACCGCCTACAGTCCCTACGATATACACCTACAGCCCCACAACCAAAACACTTCCTTTGCACAGAACAGTTTTGTGCCAAATGACCATCCCTGTTACAATTGTAACACCTAACCACCTGTCTAAAAGGGTTCTCTGGGACTGGAGCAACAGCCGCAACTCGGTGTTGTCCAGACGAACTCGGTTGGTAACCACATTCAGGTTCCAACAAATGCCTACCTCTACTTGGTGGAGTAAAACTATCCACATTTACCTTAAGGGTATCTAGCTCCCTACCTAAGACAGCAAGTTCCTTAACCGTCTTTGGTTTGGCACTCGCTATCTGAACCTGATAAAAGGGATCTACATTTTTCCTCAAAATCGATAACATTCTTCCCTCTGACAAAGGTTCCGACAATCTTCGGAACAATGTCCTCATAGTTGCAAGATACGCGCCGAAAGTTTCATCCTTTCCCTGCGAACGCCGATTGATTTCTTCCAAAAGAAGATCATCGTAATTCGCAGGAAGGAACTCCGCTTTGAGTTCCTTGACGAGTTCTTGCCAATCTCCTAAATCTTCCCTAACCGTCCTATACCACATAAGGGCCCTACCCGACAAAAGCTCCGAAGCGGATTTGAAAAGGTGGGAGTCCGGAACATCGTTAGCCAGACGAAGTTCCTCCACTCTTTCCAGGAATGAATTCACTGATGCTCCATTAGAGTCACCAGTAAATTTCACCCCCCACTTCCCTACACGTTCAGTGCACTTCTGTTGAACGACCATCTGTTCAGCAAAAGTGTCACCCCTATCAACCCTATGTCCTAATGGGACCCTAACATTAATACCACTGACTGAAGGACTACCGCCAAAACGACTTGGTTCAGGCAATGACCCTCCAGCCAGTCCTAACGCAGACCGCACATCACTTGGGGTCTGACCAACTTGTACCTGAAGTTGGGTTTGCCTTTTAACCGGAGTCTTTTCTTTCTCAACTTCCTCTTCCCTATCACTATTCTCACTATCACCAGTGAGATCTCCTAACAAACACAAAACCTTATTACGAAGTGAGCTGATCGCATCTTCTTCGTCATCTGCCTCACAAGGGGTCCTAGCTAACCTACCTATACACCATTCAATCTTTGTTACAATCTTAATGTACTCCGAAGACTTTGGATTCTTCGGAGGTATTTTAAGAAGGCCCCTAATCTCCTCAATTTTTGCTTCTATAGCATCTTTATCCTCCTCATAGGTGAACGGGTACACCATACTAACTTCCATCGAGTTCCTCTTAACGAGCAACCTCGATGACCTCAACGCTTTCCGCATTTCGTCTACCGACCCTACTTTTAAGCCCCTGACCTTCATCTCATAGGCCAGTTCGTCCTGCGCTAACCTTCCTATATTCATATTTATATTAAAAAAAAACTGATTAATAACACACGAGAAAAATAAAAAAAAAATTACTAGTTATATGAAAATAAAAAAAACTTGGCAACCCTTAAAGATTTGTATTTTTATATATAAAAATAATATTGTTACCCACACTTCAATAAATATTCAAAAAAAAAAAAACAAGAAACTATTTTTTTTTAATATTCGCCCGATATTAAATAAACAAAAAATCTATTTAAATTTTCACGATAAATTTTTCACGTTGGTGGCAACCGTAAACACCAATCACTTCTTAAATTCAGTAACCAAAAAAAATATTCTCACAAAAAAAACTCAATATATTCTTCACTCAATTCTCAAAATATATGACACACAAAAAAAAAATCTCACGGGAGAAAAAAGGAATAAGAAAAAAAACTATCACCTAACACTGGAATTAACTCAATTTAATTCCACTCGATTCTCAAAACACGCACAAAAATATTTCACGATAGCTATTTCTGTCCCACGCGAGAAAAAAAAACAATACCTACTACCAAAAAAAACAAGGCAAAATGTCTTCTTAAAAAAAATACCACAACACAAGAGTAAGAATTTTAGAAGTTGTATAAAATAATAAAAAAACAGTAGACAACACAGAATAAAAAAACAAGTTAACAACACTAATAATAAAAAAAAATGTCACCAAAACTCCTTGCTGCCTTTACTGCCTCTTGCTGCTTGCTGGATTTCCAATTCTGCTCCGCCTACTCCTTCCCCAACACTTTGTTTGGCCACGTAAAACACTACACCAATAATAATAAAAAATCAATTAGATTTCCACTCAAAAGATTGGTAAGAGAATGAGAAAAAAAAAACACAATAAATACAATAATAAAAAAAAACTCTTCCACTTTGGGCCCTTAACGTTGGGCACCACTTTATTGCACTTTTTCTTCGGCACGATCACGATAGGGGTAGGGGAATTTATTAAATTTAAGTAAATGTTTATTAATCTACTCGATCTTTTCCAAAACGCGATCAATTTAATTATTAGAAAAAAAAAAGAAAACAACAGAAAAGATTTCAACGCGAACCGACGGCGACACACGACACGAATTTACTGGTACCTATTATCAATAGGCCACACACGAATAACGCGAAAAGAGGATGCAAAAAAAAAAGTGCAATATACAGCTTGATCAAAGAAGCTGTCACCACGGCTGCTCAGCTGGGGTGGGTTCGGTGGAAGAATTTTGTATTTCCTTTGATAAGCTTGATTGATTTCGTAATCAAAACAGTTTATCAAAAGAAGAAAGTATATGATTGCACAGTAGGGTGCAAAAGAAGTTAGGCGCCAGGAATTTTTTTTTCTAAAACCGAATTAGAAAATTCCAAAACTAATTATAAAATTTAAGGAAACGATGTTTTGAATAAAAAGAAAGAGAGTTAAGTGTAAATGATTATTTTATTGTTTTGGGAAACCGTGGGACAGAAGATCCCTGGACTAAAACCCAAAAGTCTTTTCGAATAAATATGTTAAACAATTTAAATATGGCCGTTTGGCTCAAAGGCAAAATTAACAAGCAATTAAAATTGAAATTACATAAAAGGTAAAAGCAAATAAAACAAACCAGAAAAATGGGTTTTTGAGAAAACTAAGGCGCGTCCCGAAAGTTATGGGGGAAACTCGAACACGAATCGGTTGAATATAAATATATATTTTGAAATGGTAAATATATATTTATATTCAAAAATTACTCAAACTACTTATCTTCTTTTTGTTACAGCTCCTTTCTCGTATCTCCTTTTCAACTTTTTAATCTCTATCACGTCTCGAATCCTAATTCCACTTTTAAAAATCCTCGATCCCAAAATTTAATATCAAAATAAATAGATATCTCTCCTCCTCGATTTTTTTTTTCTCCTCCAAAATTCCTCGATTTTTTTCTTTTTCACTACTTGTATGCGCTTGTAAGGCTCTCTCAAGAGTGCCTTCCAAGCTAATTTTTAACCACCACTTTCTTCCCTCGTCCATTCCAGTCATTTACTCATACATACAACGATACAACACAACCATTCGTTTCGAGATCATCGGTCACGGCTTTCTGGAAGCATGACGCTCTCCTAGAAAACAACCGTGGTGGGATCTAACGAAACATACTCACACACACACAAACACGGTTTTAACAAGTTGTTGGATGTGTTTCCAAAACTTGCCAAAACTTACTCTCACGCACACAAGCAACGTTTCGACAAGTTGTTGGATGTGTTTCCAAAACTTGTCGAAACATTATGGACGAGTTCAGACTCTTTTCCTAATAAAGTTAGTTTCGAGAAAAATTGAAAAGAAATAAAATTGAGGAGAAGTCTCAAATAGGCTTTTTCCTACTACCTACTCTACAACTATCGCGCCGGATTCGAAGCGTGAATTATTCAACAAACTATTTTCGAAGATACGGAGAGGAGCGTTTCTTTAAAGAAATTTTCAAAATTCTACAAAACTAATCTCGCGTTAAAAACCCATTTTGTACATTTAACAAATTTACGTTATTTTAAGTTAGTGTTAAAATTACGTTACGTTAAAATGAAAAAGATAATTATAAGAAGGTTGTCGTAGTTCTTGTTGGTCATTTTATGAAAGTAAGAGTCCACCTGACTCGGTACTTCTTCGGCTCATCCGCCGGCTCTTTCTTCTCGTTTAGAACGTCGTACTCGAACACCTGCTTGGGTTGCTTTTGCAAAATAAGGCTAGGTACACCACTGGTTGATGAGACCATGGTTGCCCTCAACTTCGCCAATATTTTGCAGCCACAACGAGAAAAAGAAAAGGGGAAAAGAACGACCGAAGGGAAGTTTTTGTTGCGGTAAAATTTACCGTAACACACTCATTGAAAGAAAGAAAAAAAAAGTCGAATGTTGAGATAAGTGTACCAAAAGATTGGTATCAGTTTATCGATGGGATGAATTCGAAAATAAAAGCCTTTGAAATGAAATCGTCTGATTTCTTTGACTTTGGTGGGTTATCAAAAACAAGTTTCAATTGGAAACGATGCAATTTAGGCGGAGAAAAATTTACATGGAATGGTGTAAGGTGGATTCGTTATACAAGTGATTTTAAACAGATTCTCTATAAAACTAATTTAAACCCCGAAGAACCATTTAAAATATTGGTACTGGCCAAAAGAGACAGATAGCAAGACGAGTATTACGGGGGAAATGTTTAAGGGGTGGAATGCAACTGGCTACCTCGAGTGAGCATTTTTTGTAAAAGAATCTGTAAAATAAGGAAAGATATGAAACATTTCGACGATGTTCAAGGGATGGAAATGTTTCCATAATGCTTCTCTCTCCTATCAATTTTAACGCTTTTTTCTGAACTCTGTCGAGCAGGTGAAGAAAAGTTTGAGAAGCACCTGCCCAGAGATATGAGTTATACTCGAGTTTAGGGCATATAAACGCCTTGTAAATTGTAGCCAGATCAGAAGGGGTGAAAAACTTTTTGCATCTATTAAGAAAGCCTAAGCATCTTGCAGCATTCTTAACAATCTCAAGTATATGATCATTCCAACGAAGGTTGTCACTGATACACATACCGAGTACAGATAGATTTTCGGCCTCATCGATGCAAGTACCATTCATGGATAATGGCATAGGGGGTATGTTTAGCTTCAACGACAAAAGACAGCATTGAGTTTTCGACGCATTAAACTCCACACGATTTCTAATACCCCAATTCACAATGCTGTTTAAATCGGAGTTTAATGAGCTTATCATACGGTGTCGTTGTAATAACACGCCCGAAGGCGAAGGCCGTGAATTATCAAACGTATATGAAAAGCTGAGGGTTGAGTCATCAACAATTTAATGGATTAGAAGTCACAGTCAAGAGGTCATTTATAAAAATGAGAAAGAGAGTCGGAGACAGAACGGAGCCCTGGGGCACACCAGCATTTATTTTGTGGAGATCAGACTTGAAACCGTCTAATACAGCTTGTATTGATCGGTCCAGAAGATAACTTCTAATCCAACGAATTAGAGTATCATCGATACCAAATGCACGCATTTTCGATAAAGGAGCTTCATGCCAAACTCTATCAAATGCCTTTGAAATATCAAGCGCAATAATCTTGCTTTCGCCAAAGCGATGCACAGATTTGTTCCACTGTTCGGTGAGATATGCCATCAGATCACCAGTGGAACGATTGCTGCGAAAGCCGTATTGACGGTCATTTAAAAGCTCCCGATCTTCGAGATATTTCTTGAGCTGACGATTTATCAGCGTTTCCATGACCTTGGAAAGAAAAGACGTAAGTGCAATTGGTCGGTAGGAGGAGGGGGAGGAGGAGTCACCTTTTTTTGGGACGGGCTGGACAAATGCTATTTTTCATCTACTAGGAAAGATTCCTGAACGATAGGAGCGATGAAGCGTAACTTCTGGTCATGTAAAAATTTCGTTTTTTGTATAACGGAGTTGCACGAGTTCCTAACTTGTTTGTGTTTCTTCCGATTTTCCTCAGTTGGGTTGGCTTTGTAGGATCGGAAGCTTACTTCTTTCAACCTGATAGCTTCTTTACACTCTTCGGAAAACCAAGACTTTTCTTTTGGTTTGATACATTTTGTTCTGTGAGGGACAAAAGTTCTCATTCCAAGAAAAATCACTTCTGTAATCATTTCAGCACTGGCATCAATGTCATTATCGAGGAAGCATAATGACCAACTAAAGTTGCGAAAGAAATTGTTCAGACCGTCCGAGTTGGCTGTCTCGTATTGCTAAACGGTCCTAGTGGGAATTTCTTCTTTAACTGGATGGTTGGAGATCGAGAAATTAGCTGAAATGACACAATGGTCCGAGGTGACAAATGGAGAAGTTACTTTAATAGTATATTTATCAGGATGGGAAGTAAGGAACAAGTCAAGAGTATGGGCGTAATGCCCATCAACATCCGGTATACGAGTAGGCTCATCGACAAGCTGGGTAAGATGGTTATACTCAGCAAAGATCTCGGTATACCTTCCTTCGAGTGTTGTCTGGCCAGAATAGTGGAGCCAACTTGAATTGTGTACATTGAAGTCGCCCGTAATTACGACTTCAGTGTGAGGACAATGGGAAACAATTCGGGAAATTGAATCTGACAAAACATCTAACTCATCACAAGTAGACATGCTGTCAAGATTCGGACTCATGTAAGGAAAACAGTAATGAATGATATGCTTGCGGACAGTGAATTTGAGCCACAGGAAATTAAAGTCCATATTAGAACAATGCCCATATTGGGGAAGGCTCTGGCAAGCAATATCATTCCTAACATAAACGACAAGACCATGGTGGGAAAAAAGTAATGGCACTAAGTTATATCCAAACAAACAAAATTCTGATAAATCAGTATTCTGTCCAACCTGGGTTTTACTTAATGCCAAAACAGCTGGCCTGTATTGCACAGTATGGGCGTACACAGAAAAGAAATTCTTTCTTAGCCCACGAACATTTGAATATACAACACAAAAATCTCTTACCATTTTGAAAAACTAAACACAAAAAATTCAACTTTGACGAAATTTATTTCAGCCGTGCAGTAATTACAAACGTTTCCATCATCGTGTTTTACCTTCTGGAAAGGTATATAGGACACAATTTGATACCGTAAAGGCAGTTAATGCCATGTGAACTGAAAAGAAAAGTTTTTCAATTATCTTCGAGATCAGGTTTGAAAATCGAATACACGTTTAACTGCTCTATCTGAATGTCAGTGTAATTTGTCTAACGTAACGCATAAGTGATTTTTAATTAGTTGAATTAAAAATTTATAAGCATTCATTTTTATGAATCAATATTTAGATTAGTTTTTTTAGCATAAATTCAGTTAAAGTTAGTTTTATTAAATACTTTGATTAAGTAACTTACGAATAGTATTAAGATTCTAGAGTTAAGATTTTTCTACATACAACTAAATTTTGAATAAAATATTGAATAGTTATTTGAAGTTTATAACGTTAAATACAAGTCTTATTATTTCATTAATGACATATATTTTCGATCAAATGGAATTTGGTCGTTGCATATTTCTGTGGCCACAAGGAAGAACCGCTAAAGTCGAGTTTAGACGAAATCTAGATTTTTGTATAATTTGGTCCAGCGTGTCCGAATCTATGGTCAAATTTTTTTTTAGCTCTGTATCTTAAAAATTGGGGGAGCAATATCCAAAAAACATAACAACTAAAGTCACTTTCTTAGATCCTCGTTAAGGCAAATTCACTTAATTGAATTTTTTTTTTGTAAGATCTGACTTCATTATCTAAAGTCGATTTAGGATCATCGATTTACTCTTTTAATACGAAAAATAACAGCTAAATTTGAGTTTAGTAGTTTTTCTGTGTGAAATTCGATACTTTTATTCGATTTCGTGGTCAAAGTAAAATCGCTAAAGTCGAGTTTAGTTGTTTTTCCACCCTAATATTTTGCGTTAAATTCTTTTTTCTATTGAGAAAAAACAACTTAAAACAAGTTTATTGGTTATTCCTCAAGATCCATACAAGCTTTTTCATTCCTTATTCGAATTTGGTGGTTTTTCCAAATGTGAAATGTGGCCATGAAGATGCATAACTCAAATGTCGTTCTTATTCCGCGCAAGTGAATGAGTCTTTCAATTTCTCATCTAGAGTTAAGTGGTTATTTCAAAATCATATGAGAACCAGTGGAAAATAAAGTTGACTTTAATTGTTTTGCCTTGCTGACATTAAAAAAAATAGTCCACTCAAGTGCTGTCATAACTTGACTTTAGTTTTGTTCCTTCTGTGCGAGTTTCGTTGTTGTGTCTTAAACCCTGTGAAAATATCGTTTTTAAGTGTTTTTAGAGAAGTAGTAAGGAGTGTTAAAATGTCATCGCAATCTCAAAGGCTCTTGGACTTAGCCAGAATGTTAAAGGAACGAGGTGACAAGGAAGGTAAATAATAAAAAGGATTATGCGTCTGTCTGCTTGTCTGTCAGCCTGTATGCCTGTCTGTATGTCTGTATGTCTGTATGTCTGTATGTCTGTATGTCTGTATGTCTGTATGTCTGTATGTCTGTATGTCTGTATGTCTGTATGTCTGTATGTCTGTATGTCTGTATGTCTGTATGTCTGTATGTCTGTATGTCTGTATGTCTGTATGTCTGTATGTCTGTATGTCTGTATGTCTGTATGTCTGTATGTCTGTATGTCTGTATGTCTGTATGTCTGTATGTCTGTATGTCTGTATGTCTGTATGTCTGTATGTCTGTATGTCTGTATGTCTGTATGTCTGTATGTCTGTATATCTGTATGTCTGTATGTCTGTATGTCTGTATGTCTGTATGTCTGTATGTCTGTATGTCTGTATGTCTGTATGTCTGTATGTCTGTATGTCTGTATGTCTGTATGTCTGTATGTCTGTATGTCTGTATGTCTGTATGTCTGTATGTCTGTATGTCTGTATGTCTGTATGTCTGTATGTCTGTATGTCTGTATGTCTGTATGTCTGTATGTCTGTATGTCTGTATGTCTGTATGTCTGTATGTCTGTATGTCTGTATGTCTGTATGTCTGTATGTCTGTATGTCTGTATGTCTGTATGTCTGTATGTCTGTATGTCTGTATGTCTGTATGTCTGTATGTCTGTATGTCTGTATGTCTGTATGTCTGTATGTCTGTATGTCTGTATGTCTGTATGTCTGTATGTCTGTATGTCTGTATGTCTGTATGTCTGTATGTCTGTATGTCTGTATGTCTGTATGTCTGTATGTCTGTATGTCTGTATGTCTGTATGTCTGTATGTCTGTATGTCTGTATTTCTGTATTTCTGTATGTCTGTATGTCTGTATGTCTGTATGTCTGTATGTCTGTATGTCTGTATGTCTGTATGTCTGTATGTCTGTATGTCTGTATGTCTGTATGTCTGTATGTCTGTATGTCTGTATGTCTGTATGTCTGTATGTCTGTATGTCTGTATGTCTGTATGTCTGTATGTCTGTATGTCTGTATGTCTGTATGTCTGTATGTCTGTATGTCTGTATGTCTGTATGTCTGTATGTCTGTATGTCTGTATGTCTGTATGTCTGTATGTCTGTATGTCTGTATGTCTGTATGTCTGTATGTCTGTATGTCTGTATGTCTGTATGTCTGTATGTCTGTATGTCTGTATGTCTGTATGTCTGTTTGTCTGTATGTCTGTATGTCTGTATGTCTGTATGTCTGTATGTCTGTATGTCTGTATGTCTGTATGTCTGTATGTCTGTATGTCTGTATGTCTGTATGTCTGTATGTCTGTATGTCTGTATGTCTGTATGTCTGTATGTCTGTATGTCTGTATGTCTGTATGTCTGTATGTCTGTATGTCTGTATGTCTGTATGCTTGTATGTCTGTATGTCTGTATGTCTGTATGTCTGTATGTCTGTATGTCTGTATGTCTGTATGTCTGTATGTCTGTATGTCTGTATGTCTGTATGTCTGTATGTCTGTATGTCTGTATGTCTGTATGTCTGTATGTCTGTATGTCTGTATGTCTGTATGTCTGTATGTCTGTATGTCTGTATGTCTGTATGTCTGTATGTCTGTATGTCTGTATGTCTGTATGTCTGTATGTCTGTATGTCTGTATGTCTATATGTCTGTATGTCTGTATGTCTGTATGTCTGTATGTCTGTATGTCTGTATGTCTGTATGTCTGTATGCCTGTATGTCTGTATGTCTGTATGTCTGTATGTCTGTATGTCCTGGCTCTCCTCATCTATATTGTCACATAATTAAATGCTTCACTGTTCTTGACCACAACCCACTTAGGTAGAGAATACTTTTTAGTACACTTCTTGTCTTGTTTGCAGACAAAACATTAAGCGTGCAAGTTAATTGGTTTATCAATTGCTCTATTTCCAACATTATCTCTCATTAGAGATAAAGTTGGAGAGATTGAGTCATATCGTTAGCCTTAGCTCGTAAGTCTAGTTCGTAGTATTTTGTAAGCTAGTCTTGTAGATTATTAAGTCAGTCGACTCTTAATATCCGTCTTGTTCTCATGTGCGAAAAAATTGTAAAACAAAGTTAAATAAATATTTTTTGTGTTAAAACTTATAAAAAAGGAATTGTTTTTTTCATTTAATTAATCAAATTCCTTATTGGCGCAGTCGGTAACCTTTCGGGTTAAAAAAAAAAAAAAGAAAAAACGTTATTCATAATAAGAACATTCAACTTTACAAAAAAGTTATAGAGCCTGGAGTTTAAAAAAAAAGAAAAAAAACAAATTTAAAAAAAAGGAAATAATTGCTTTGTGGCGTCTATTTAAACTTTTCAAGCGGTTATAATATTAAAATATATTATTCCAAAACTCGTGTTTTAGAAAAAAAACCAAAATTTAGTGTTTGCTTGTGTTGTGAAAAAGACGCCAAGCCCTTAAATAGTTCGATAACAACCCGTCATACACGCTCTCGTGCAAAGCTCGGTTTTTTCGAAAGCTTCAACATCGAACCAAGCCAAATGGCTTAGGCAAACAAACTTGTTTAAACTGTTATAAACTAAACTTAATTTTTCGAAAACAGATTTATTCGAACTTAAAAAAAAAAAAAAAAAAAAAAAAAAAAAACTTTAACTTAAAGTATGTACATCTGTTTATTACAATTTCAAAGTGTTATAATATAAAAATTATAATGATAATTTATGTTAGCCTAACACATTAAAAAAAAAAAGAAGTTTAAAAAAAAAAAAAAAAAAAATATTTAACTATCGAAAAAATTTTAAAAACACCTGTTCATCACCATCAACCAAAGAAGACAAGAGTTAAAACTGCAACTAATCAATATCAACACAAAGAAGACAACAACAAAACAGAAGAAGCTGCATATAACACGTTACCCCGCTTATGCAAGTATCCATCAATTAGAAAAATGGAAACCTTAAATAATGTTGATAAATTTAAAATTGTTTTAGAATTAATTAATAAAATTCCTGAATTCAATGGTACTTCTAATTTGTTAATTGATTTTCTGGACAGGGTAGATGCTTTGTCACATATCTTAGTCACATTTGATGCAAATACATCAACACTACTTGCAGGTTATATTAAAGATAAAATTGTTGGAAAAGCAAGATCTGAGCTTCAGAAGCATGGAAGCTTAGGAGATTGGCTCCAAATTCGAGAAATTTTAAAAAATAGTTTTGCAGAAAAACTTTCTTCTAACACCTTAATAGATAGAATTAGAACTGCTAGAGTAAAAACAAATATAGAGGACTACTACGAATATATTAACAATTTATTGAGTAGGCTGAATAATTGCTATCTTGTAAATAACAATCAAATTAGCCAGGAAGTGATTGCTTCTAATAGCAGGATTGCCCTGGAAGCTTTCAAAACAAATTTACCTGAGCCTACAAAAACAATTGTTCTTAGCCGCAACCCTCAGTCCCTTTTCGAAACGTATAAATTGATAAATGAAATCAACCACCACAAATTTGGACCAAATACTTCAGGGTCAACTCAATATTTTAGACAACAAAATCAATATTTAAACAACAACTCTTACCAGGAAAATTATAGAAATAATAATCAAAATAATTCTTACCATAGAAACAATAATAATTCACACAATTTTTATACAAGAAATAATGACAATAGGCAAAATAATAATTCATCCAATTCTTACACTAGAAATATTGAATATAGGCAAAGTAGACAAAATAGCAATAATAATTATACACAACCTAGTCAGAGCTACATCAGAAGTAATCAATCATCGCAATATTACAACAACAATAATAATAACAATAGTACACGTAGTGGTCAATCTCGAAAATCAAATAGGTTAAATAACAACAATAATGACGAACAAATGGACGTTACTCTGAATGAAAGTGAAAACACATACAACCAACAACCTAACCAGAACCGCCAAAATTTTTCAACAACCCGCCCAAGAAACTACCCTATATAGTTATACAAACTCAAGAAAGGCCCCTAAGATTTATCATTGACTGTGGTGCTGAGTACAGCATCGTGAATACTAATGTATGTAATCCAAAGTGGCAGGATCAATCCAAAAATTATGTCTTAAAAGTACTCGATCGCAACATCTACACAAGAGTGGAATATAAAATTCCTTTATTCAAAGAATTCAATAAAAATAATTATTACGTACATTTTTTGGAATACAAATTCCATGATCACTTCGATGGATTAATTGGTAACAATATCCTTCTTAGCCTGAACTCTATTATTAATTACCAAACTATGTTTCTTATCACTAACAATGCTAAAATAAGAATATATTTTAACGAAGTCGAAGAAAGCTACGCAAATCTAGTTTCTCAAAACGAAGAAGTTTTGAATCTATTTTGTAATGAATCTATCTCTTCTGAAATTAATGACAATCTTTTTGCAGACCACCTAACCAATTCGTATGTCTTAAAACTAAAATCTCTGTTGAATTCCTTCAGATCAATTATTTACAGAGAAGGGGATGTTTTATCTTTCACTAATGATATAAGTCACCGCATTATAACAAATAATGACATCCCAATTTACAGTAAGCTCTATCGTTACCCAGAAATTCACTCTGACGAGGTCGACAGACAAATCTCTGAAATGTTGAGTCAAAAAATTATTGTTCCTAGCTGTAGTCCTTACAATTTGCCCATATGGGTAGTTCCCAAAAAAGATGACAAAGATGGACAAAAACAATGGCGAGTTGTAATAGACTACAGAAAGTTGAACGCTCAAACGATAGAGGACAGATTTCCTATGCCGAACATTGACGATCTTTTCGATAAATTGGGAAAGTGTAATTATTTTTCAACGATCGATCTTGTCAAAGGTTTCCACCAAATTCAAGTAGATCCCCGTGACAGAGCGAAAACCGCATTTTCCACCAAAAGCGGACATTATGAGTTTCTGAGAATGCCATTTGGGCTAAAGAATGCCCCAGCCACATTTCAGAGACTCATGAACTATGTGCTTAAGGACTACATCAATAAGATTTGTGTAGTTTACTTAGACGACATACTTGTGTTTTCTACAAGTTTTGAGGAACACTTGATATCGCTCAGAAATATTTTCCAAAAACTTAAAGAAAGTAATTTGAAAATTCAAGTCAACAAATGTATTTTTGGTGATTTGTCTACGAATTATTTAGGTCATGTTATTGTAAACAATGGAATTAAACCAAACGGAAACAAAGTTAAGTCAATAACTGAAATGGATTTACCAAAATCTGTAAAAGCAATTAAACAATTTCTCGGTATAACCGGTTATTACCGGAAATTTATCAAGGATTATGCTAAAGTTGCATATCCTATGATCAAATATTTGAAAAATACAGAAAAACTGAAAATATCTGACCCGGAATATGCAAAGTCTTTTAACACCTTGAAAACACTACTTACCTCTGACCCTATCCTTAGAAATCCTGATTTTACCAAAAGATTTATTCTGACAACAGACGCTTCAAATTACGCTCTAGGAGCTGTTCTTAGCCAAGAAAACCACCCTATTTGTTATGCCTCCCGAACCCTTAACAAACACGAACTAAGTTATTCTACTATAGAAAAGGAGCTCCTGGCGGTTGTTTGGTCCATAAAATATTTTAGGACTTATTTGTATGGTAGAAGATTCATTGTCCGAACTGACCACAAGCCCCTTGTTTGGTTAAATGGCATAAAAGAACCCAACATGAAGCTCCAACGTTGGAAAATAATGCTGAATGAATATGATTTTGATGTCGAGTACCTTAAAGGGAAAGAGAACGTTGTCGCAGATGGGTTGAGTAGGTATACGGACAAAAATGAAGCCAAAGAGATGTCACAAACTGACGATGTTATAAGCTTAGTGGACATCTTTAATAATGAAGTATCTGTTAATGAAAGGTGCGACGACGAAGAAGTCACTCGTGAAGTTTCAGCGCCCAGAGGATATAACGAAGAAGTTTTGTCTACTGCGGCCACTATCCACAGTGCGTTGGAAGACGAAACACGCCACATATACATTACGGAGAAACCTATTAATCTTTTCAAACATCAAATCTATCTTTTTTACGGTCCAAAAGAAAAAGTCTCTATGAAACTTATACACAAGAGAATTCAAAATCTAGCTCAAATCGATAAAGACAATAGCAATTTATTAGAAATTATGAAAAGGCTTTTGCTTACTAAAGGACTCATGTGCATTTATTGCGATGATTTGACCTTGTATCTGGATTTTCAAATTCTTTTTGTCAAATATTTTTCTATGAGCAAAAATTTAAAACTTCTAAAGTCTAGCATTAAATTGAAAGACATTGTTGACAAAAATGAATTGATAACAATAATAAAAGATGAGCATTTAAGTAAAAACCATCGTGGAATCAATGAAATGTTCATGGAGCTAAAACAATTGTACTTCTATCCAAACTTACAAGTCGAGATACAGAAGTTTATAAACAACTGTGAAATTTGTAATCTCGCTAAACACGATCGCCAACCCCCGCAAGTACAAATGGCAATCACAGAAAAGCCCGGACATTTCAATGATGTTATCCACATGGATATTTGGTTTCCTGAAAGAGGGAAAATGTTTTTAACAACGCTAGATAAATTTTCGAAGTACGCTACTATTCACCCTCTGGAAGACAGAAATTGGATCGCAATTTTGAGTGCAATAAAACAGAGGATTCAATTCCTGGGAAAGCCAAACAAAATTGTATCCGATGGCGATTCATGTATTTTGCACTCAGCGATCGAACAATTTCTAAAAGAAATGAAAATTGTCTTTCACAGAACAACTGCTTCACTCAAAACCGGGAATGCAGATGTCGAAAGGCTGCACGGTACTTTAAATGAGCATTTAAGGATTATGAATGCTTCAAAAGACTACTCAGATTTGAATGAAAAATTGTTTAAGATTATCACAATTTATAACTCCACAATACATTCGACCACGAAAATGAGACCATTAGATTTTATCCATAAAAACTTCACAAAAGAAGACATAGAGAATTATGCAGACCAATTTCAAAAGGAAAAAGAAGATAGAATAACCAAAAATAACCAAAAAGAAAAAAGAACAGGGCCGAACAAATGTACCAACATTGTTCAAAATAGAACAGTGGTTAAAAGTAGGCCAAAATACAAAAAACTTAACCAATTCGTGACGCAAGGGAATTATACCATTGATAAATCCACTAAAAGAAACATTAAATATCACAAGAAACAATTAAAGCGTTTATATAAATACCAACATCAATGAGATGAGAATATAATTATTTAGCTGTTTTTTTTTCTCTCAACCAAAATGATCTCACTAAGTCCACTTTTATAAAATATTTTTACAGCAGAGCGTATCCTTTAGATAAACGACCTTTTTTAGTTCCATTTCAGCTCTTTCTATAATTCCGATCGATTTTCTGTTATTTATACTTGGATTAATTAAATTTTCATCTTCAAATCTGCATTTTAAATTCAAACGTTTCCTAATTTTCTATTTAAATCTATTTCCTTCCTCTTTCAAATAATTTGACAGCAAAACTCAAATGTCACTTTTTCTTTCTGTCAAATTTGTTTAGAATTGTGTGCGTTTTGGGTTATAACTAAGAAAATATCGTGGTTTACACGGTTAAGTATGCCACAAATTAAGAGTTCGTTTTGGATTGAAACTAATTAATGGTTGCCTGGTTCAAAAACAATTTATGTTGTAGTTTAGAGCCAAAAGTCAGGTAGATTGAAACAATTAAATTTTATTTTATTAATACAACCTGCTATTGATGTATAAAGATGACTTAAAATATATTTTTTTTATTGCCTTGTTCAGAAAAACCTCAAATGAAATACAAAAAAAAAAAAAAAAAAAAAAAAAAAAAAAATTTAAAAGAAAATCCTCAAATGAAATAAAAAACGAACGCCAATGTAAAAGATTAATTATAAATGAAATAAGAAAATGCTAAGATGTATGAAAACTATAAAAATCTTACTAAAAAAAAAAATAATTTCTAAAAAATATGTTTATTGTTAGAGATGTATTCCTGATTAAATTTTTTTTCTTGTATTATGATGTTATTCTTTAATAAAAAATTGATTTTTCATAAAAAAAGATGTTAAATATACATATATAAAAAAAAAATCTTACTAAAAAAATTAAAAATAATGGTTGTCAAAAAAAAAATCGTTTCAAATTCTTTATTTAAACAAAAAGTATCTCTATGATTTTTGAAATTTAAGTTTAATTTTTGCAAAAATTTCTATCCATAATAATGTATTTGGTAAACATTTTTGGAGACCAAAAATTCTTAGTGGGGGAGGTGTCACATAATTAAATGCTTCACTGTTCTTGACCACAACCCACTTAGGTAGAGAATACTTTTTAGTACACTTCTTGTCTTGTTTGCAGACAAAACATTAAGCGTGCAAGTTAATTGGTTTATCAATTGCTCTATTTCCAACATTATCTCTCATTAGAGATAAAGTTGGAGAGATTGAGTCATATCGTTAGCCTTAGCTCGTAAGTCTAGTTCGTAGTATTTTGTAAGCTAGTCTTGTAGATTATTAAGTCAGTCGACTCTTAATATCCGTCTTGTTCTCATGTGCGAAAAAATTGTAAAACAAAGTTAAATAAATATTTTTTGTGTTAAAACTTATTTTGATAGTCCATCCGATTGCGGTGAAAAGTGATTCAGAATTGATGTGATTGAATGAACGAAACAAGTTCCTTTTTTGTGCGTGTCATTTTATTTCGTGAATGAGATTCTGTTTGTTGTATTTACAGAAAAAAGAACTTGTTGCAAGCGTTATGTAATGCAAAGAAATCGTACACAATATGAAAATACGAGTTGTGGTAAGCACCAAAGAATCCTCTATAAGAATATAAATATTCTCATTAATTACTTTATTACTCAGGTAACATCAATAACTTCAAAACATCCCAGTCTGTTATACCGAATGAAACTCCTTATATGCATGATAAATTAGGTTCGCTTTTTCAATAGCCTCACAAATTAGCTTCGTATGGATATTCAAAATCGAATGAAACTTCTCCTCATTCAACAGTTAATTTTTGTCAACCAATTCCTCATGAAACAAAATCTTCAATGAATGGATTTGATTTTGATATAAATTTATTTAAAAGAAAGTTAGTTTGTTAGCATAGTAAAAGTATTTTATTTTAATATAACATATTTTAGTTCAAGATTCAGAAACCGAACTTCTCAGCCAAAAAAACAACACGATCTCATCCAATAATTTAAATAATAGTGATTGCAATGACCTACCCGAATGGGAAAATTCTGACGATTCAATGAAAGACCCTGATTTTCAAATTACTCCTACTTGCTTAGACTCTGAAGAAGAAATAGATTATATAGTTGGACAATTGGAGAATTTATCAAATGCATCAAAACCACAAAATAAGAGACTAAATCGTCGGAAGTCAAGAAACCTAGGAAAGGCCTACCAAACCTCTTCTGGAAAAGTAAGGAATGCTAGGGCGTCTCAACCCTTTGGTAAGTGTCGGAGTAAGTGCAATCGGTGGATTATTGGTTGTTGAAAAGAAGAGGTGTAACACCCTGTTGAATTCAGAACGGAAACGCAATCGCGAAAATACCGTGAAATATTTTTTGGAATATGATGGAAACCGAACTAGCGTCTGTCGTACACATTTCAAACAGTGTTTTTCTGAAACCGAAAGTTTTATTAAAAGTGTTATTGCCAAAAAGGTTTGCCTTTCCAAAATCTGCGTGGAAAAAGAAATCCTGTTAACCAAATAAGTCCAAACAGGATAGAAGAAGTCAGACGGCATATTAACAAATTTCCGGCATACGAAAGTCACAATAGCCGAAGGGATACATCCAAAAAGTATCTGCATGAAAGTTTGAGCCTTGCGGCAATGCACCGAATGTATAAAGATTAAGTCGTTGAACCTGTTGGAATGACCAAATATTCTGAAATATTTCACAGAAAGAACCTGTTCAAAAAGTTCAAAGCACCAAAATTAGACACCTGTGCAACCTGCGATACCTTTCAATCAAAAATTAATATAACTCAAGAAGAACAAGAAATAAAATTGTTGAAAGAGCAAAAAAACATTCATATAGAGAAAGCCGAGTATGGGTATGAGCAAAAAAGGATGGACAAGAAAAACGCAAAACAAAAGGAAGACATGAGAGCATTCGCGTTTGATTTGCAGCAATGTCTGCCAACTCCATTTCTTAGAAACTCTGTTAGTTTTTACAAAAGGCAGCTGTGGACGTTTAACCTTACGATCCATGATCTTGAAACGAATTCATCTAGCTGCTTTATGTAGCACGAATGTGTTGCTCGCCTAGGTGGTAATGAAATTTCATCATGCCTTTACAAGCATCTTAAATCATTGCCACCGAGAATCCATAAAATAACATTTTACAGTGACTCATGCTCGGGCCAAAATAAGAATTCTTATGTGGCTGCAATGTTCCTTCTTTTCCTTAAAGACAATTCATTGGTTGAATACATATACCACAAATGTTTGCAGCCAGGGCATACCCACATGGAATGCGATACTGATCATGCACTCATTGAAAGAAAGAAAAAAAAAGTCTAATGTTGAGATAAGTGTGCCCAAAGATTGGTATCAGTTTATTGATGGGATTAATTCGAAAATAAAAGCCTTTGAAATAAAATCGTCTGATTTCTTTGACTTTGGTGGGTTATCAAAAACAAGTTTCAATTGGAAACGATGCAATTTAGGCGGAGAAAAATTTACATGGAATGGTGTAAGGTGGATTCGTTATACAAGTGATTTTAAACAGATTCTCTATAAAACAAATTTAAACCCCGAAGAACCATTTAAAATATTGGTACTGGCCAAAAGAGACAGATAGCAAGACGAGTATTACGGGGGAAATGTTTAAGGGGTGGAATGCAACTGGCTACCTCGAGTGAGCATTTTTTGTAAAAGAATCTGTAAAATAAGGAAAGACATGAAACATTTCGACGATGTTCAAGGGATGGAAATGTTTCCATAATGCTTCTCTCTCCTATCAATTTTAACGCTTTTTTCTGAACTCTGTCGAGCAGGTGAAGAAAAGTTTGAGGAGCACCTGCCCAGAGATATGAGTTATACTCGAGTTTAGGGCATATAAACGCCTTGTAAATTGTAGCCAGATCAGAAGGGGTGAAAAACTTTTTGCATCTATTAAGAAAGCCTAAGCATCTTGCAGCATTCTTAGCAATCTCAAGTATATGATCATTCCAACGAAGGTTGTCACTGATACACATACCGAGTACAGATAGATTTTCGGCCTCATCGATGCAAGTACCATTCATGGATAATGGCATAGGGGGTATGTTTAGCTTCAACGACAAAAGACAGCATTGAGTTTTCGACGCATTAAACTCCACACGATTTCTAATACCCCAATTCACAATGCTGTTTAAATCGGAGTTTAATGAGCTTATCATACGGTGTCGTTGTAATAACACGCCCGAAGGCGAAGGCCGTGAATTATCAAACGTATATGAAAAGCTGAGGGTTGAGTCATCAACAATTTAATGGATTAGAAGTCACAGACAAGAGATCATTTATAAAAATGAGAAAGAGAGTCGGAGACAGAACGGAGCCCTGGGGCACACCAGCATTTATTTTGTGGAGGTCAGACTTGAAACCGTCTAATACAACTTGTATTGATCGGTCCAGAAGATAGCTTCTAATCCAACGAATGAGAGTATCATCGATACCAAATGCACGCATTTTCGATAAAGGAGCTTCATGCCAAACTCTATCAAATGCCTTTGAAATATCAAGCGCAATCATCTTGCTTTCGCCAAAGCGATGCACAGATTTGTTCCACTGTTCGTTGAGATATGCCATCAGATCACCAGTGGAACGATTGCTGCGAAAGCCGTATTGCCGGTCATTTAAAAGCTCCCGATCTTCGAGATATTTCTTGAGCTGACGATTTATCAGCGTTTCCATGACCTTGGAAAGAGACGTAAGTGCAATTGGTCGGTAGGAGGAGGGGGAGGAGGAGTCACCTCTTTTTGGGACGGGCTGGACAAATGCTGTTTTCCATCTACTAGGAAAGATTCCTGAACGATAGGAGCGATGAAAAAGCTTACGCAGTGGTTTTGCCAGCGATGAAGAACACTTCTTCAGAAGAATAGGGGGTATACCATCCAGGCCAGCGGATTTGTGTATATCAAGATCTTGAAGTACTCTTGCTACTGTACGCGTGCGGAAAAATATCTGTCCCATAGAAAAATTAACGTTCTCAAGTACAGGAGGGGCATTGTTGCATGCAGGCAACGTAGAACTTGCAGCAAAATGAGCTGCGAGCATATTCGCCTTCTCTGTAGAGCTGACAATAAGTTTATCGTCGACGATGAGCGTTGGAACTGATGATGAAGTTGAGTTCTTGACGTTTTTTAACAAATGACCCGAAGTTTTTACTGCCTTTGGGACATTGCAGAATTTTTTGCCGTAACTTCTGGTCATGTAAAAATTTCGTTTTTTGTATAACGGAGTTGCACGAGTTCCTAACTTGTTTGTGTTTCTTCCTATTTTCCTCAGTTGGGTTGGCTTTGTAGGATCGGAAGCTTACTTCTTTCAACCTGATAGCTTCTTTACACTCTTCGGAAAACCAAGACTTTTCTTTTGGTTTGAAACATCTTGTTCTGTGAGGGACAAAAGTTCTCATTCCAAGAAAAATCACTTCTGTAATCATTTCAGCACTGGCATCAATGTCATTATCGAGGAAGCATAATGACCAGTTAAAGTTGCGAAAGAAATTGTTCAGACCGTCCCAGTTGGCTGTCTCGTATTGCCAAACGGTCCTAGTGGGAATTTTTTCTTTAACTGGATGGTTGGAGATCGAGAAATTAGCTGAAATGACACAATGGTCCGAGGTGACAAATGGAGAAGTTACTTTAATAGTATGTTTATCAGGATGGGAAGTAAGGAACAAGTCAAGAGTATGGGCGGAATGCCCATCAACATCCGGTATACGAGTAGGCTCATCGACAAGCTGGGTAAGATGGTTATACTCAGCAAAGATCTCGGTATACCTTCCTTCCAGTGTTGTCTGGCCAGAATAGCGGAGCCAACTTGAATTGTGTACATTGAAGTCGCCCGTAATCACGACTTCAGTGTGAGGACAATGGGAAACAATTCGGGAAATTGAATCTGACAAAACATCTAACTCATCACAAGTAGACATGCTGTCAAGATTCGGACTCATGTAAGGAAAACAGTAATGAATGATATGCTTGCGGACAGTGAATTTGAGCCACAGGAAATTAAAGTCCATATTAGAACAATGCCCATATTGGGGAAGGCTCTGGCAAGCAATATCATTCCTAACATAAACGACAAGACCATGGTGGGAAAAAAGTAATGGCACTAAGTTATATCCAAACAAACAAAATTCTGATAAATCAGTATTCTGTCCAACCTGGGTTTCACTTAATGCCAAAACAGCTGGCCTGTATTGCACAGTATGGGCGTACACAGAAAAGAAATTCTTTCTTAGCCCACGAACATTTGAATATACAACACAAAAATCACTTACCATTTTGAAAAACTAAACACAAAAAATTCAACTTTGACGAAATTTATTTCAGCCGTGCAGTAATTACAAACGTTTCCATCATCGTGTTTTGCCTTCTGGAAAGGTATATAGGACACAATTTGATACCGTAAAGGCAGTTAATGCCATGTGAACTGAAAATTATCTGTTTGAGGAAAAATAATTTTTGTTGCTCATAAAAATTATTTTTGCTCAAACATCTGAATAAATTTTAGTTGTTTAAAAGTTAAAAAAAAATATTACTAGCTACACTTAAGGTCGACTAAATTTGGGCCCCACGTTGGGTGCCATCTGTAACGATAAAATTAAATAAGAATATGATGATTGAGAATTTTATACAAATAGCCATCTATAACGATAGATACAAATTTATTTAACGTATACGATTTTCATATGAATAATGTCCTCTCATACGCCATCTGTAACGTTAAAATAAAAATGGATTATGACGTTCTCGAATCATCCACCCATCTCTGCTTAATCAACAAAGTTAAATGAACAATCGAAAGGAAGAAACGATAGAGATCCCAGAAGTTTTTTAGTTCTTTGCGGATACCGGCCTCTGCAATGATAAAGATAAACATGTAATTCATCAAGCGCACCAAAAAAGGTACGGCACGTAAAAACTTATGCCCCACGCCATCTGTAGTGTAGAAATAAACTCATAAGCCCCCAAATAACATTTATACACCAATATGAACACGCCGTACCTCCAAGATCACATGCTGGGCTAATTATCTCCACACAATAAAATCCACTAGAACACATCTATGAGGCGAGTAGGAATTGTATATGCAATATCACCCAAATTCCATAGCCAGCGAATAGGCACTTTCACCATGATGACTGTGTATCTACACTCAGCGAATGTTATACCTCTGTTCAACCCCCATGTCTGTAATTCTTACATCATATCTTATCATTCTTCGCACAAAATTATAAGATTTGATACATTTGTATCAAGGGATGGCAGATGTTGATGTAATATCTGACCTATTTTCTTAACACGTCTCCTTCCTACTCAATGAGTGCAGTCAGTTGCTTAATATCTCCCTCTAAAGTCTTCGTTTGTATTTCCCTGCATATTCCTTCCACGCGTGATACAAAAAGGATCCGTATCCAAGATAGCAAGAAAGAATACGACATGAAACACAAAGAGGCAAATACTAAAATATTTCCACTCAACTACCCTCAGAGCAAGAAGCTACACCATATGTCAGAACCTGTAGAGGTAATCGCTTGCTTCATTAAACTATCGTCGTATACCTGTCTCCTTCATGTTATCCTCCCTCTAAGGTGCGCTATTCCAGCATTACTTCAACGTATTGTTCAATTCACGCAAACTACTACACTCTAACAGCCCCCTCCTCGTTTGTGCGAAACCACAAAGACCCCTAGAACCTCTCCGCTCATTAGCTAGGACGACCCCTTACCAACAACGAGAGAATAGCTAAAAGGCTTCAAGGATGCTGCTCGCCAGTGCTGCGTCGGTCTGCAGCGTGGCCCTGGTTCACCCAGGAGCATATAGGGCTGGAATCCTTGCAACCCTGCGGCAGCCGTGTTACCTCTTATTTTTCCTTCTCTGCAGACCTCGAGTCTTGCTGTTGTTGCTCGTATTGTTCGTTTGTTGGGGGCCCGAATTTATTTGTCACTTTAGGCGACCCAATGGTCGATTGTACCACAGGATGATACAATCCGTAGCTCTCGTATCAATATTCAATATAAAGGTGCACCGATACCTGAATGAACCTGAAAAAAAACCAACCAACAACCCATCCTCAAACCAAGAAATCCTCGTAGCTTAAAAAAAAGGTAGGCGTAGATGATAGCGTCTACTTGGAACGACTAAACATTTGTCACCATAATTATGTTCCTTTGTTGTTAGGATGATCATCTTCGGTGTCTCACTTGAAGACTGGGGATACCTAAAGATGGAATTGGTACCCCGTGCTCGTAAATCTCCCATGAAGCAACAGGACAAAACCTGTGCTTACCTTGGCTCCACTCAGCACTGAAAATATTTATGTGAAGCCCTTAAACATGAAGAGATAATCCTTGAAAAAGATTACCTCATCTTAAACTCACTCTACTATACTATCATCCTAAACTCATACACACTTCAACGTCTTGTTCATAGCAAAATCATTTCATTCGCACCTACTAATCTAACAAACATTCCACCGATGAAAGAGTGGGATGCTTCCAACCCCCTTCGAACCTGAAATACTCTAAACTCGCATATCTGTTAAGATAAATAATATGCAACGACCAAATTCCATTTGATCGAAAATATATGTCATTAATGAAATAATAAGTCTTGTATTTAACGTTATAAACTTCAAATAACTATTCAATATTTTATTCAAAATTTAGTTGCATGTAGAAAAATCTTAACTCTAGAATCTTAATACTATTCGTAAGTTATTTAATCAAAGTAATTAATAAAATTAACTTTAACTGAATTTATGCTAAAAAAAACTAATCTCAATATTGATTCATAAAAATGAATGCTTATAAATTTTTAATTCAACTTATTAAAAATCACTTATGCGTTACGTTAGAAAAATTACACTGACATACAGATAGAGCAGTTAAACGTGTATTCTATGTTCAAACCTGATCTCGAAGATAATTGAAAAACTTTTCTTTTCAGTTCACATGGCATTAACTGCCTTTACGGTATCAAATTGTGTCCTATATACCTTTCCAGAAGGCAAAACACGATGATGGAAACGTTTGTAATTACTGCACGGCTGAAATAAATTTCGTCAAAGTTGAATTTTTTGTGTTTAGTTTTTCAAAATGGTAAGTGATTTTTGTGTTGTATATTCAAATGTTCGTGGGCTAAGAAAGAATTTCTTTTCTGTGTACGCCCATACTGTGCAATACAGGCCAGCTGTTTTGGCATTAAGTGAAACCCAGGTTGGACAGAATACTGATTTATCAGAATTTTGTTTGTTTGGATATAACTTAGTTCCATTACTTTTTTCCCACCATGGTCTTGTCGTTTATGTTAGGAATGATATTGATTGCCAGAGCCTTCCCCAATATGGGCATTGTTCTAATATGGACTTTAATTTCCTGTGGCTCAAATTCACTGTCCGCAAGCATATCATTCATTACTGTTTTCCTTACAGGAGTCCGAATCTTGACAGCATGTCTACTTGTGATGAGTTAGATGTTTTGTCAGATTCAATTTCCCGAATTGTTTCCCATTGTCCTCACACTGAAGTCGTGATTACGGGTGACTTCAATGTACACAATTCAAGTTGGCTCCGCTATTCTGGCCAGACAACACTCGAAGGAAGGTATACCGAGATCTTTGCTGAGTATGACCATCTTACCCAGCTTGTCGATGAGCCTACTCGTATACCGGATGTTGATGGGTATTCCGCCCATACTCTTGACTTGTTCCTTACTTCCCATCCTGATAAATATACTATTAAAGTAACTTCTCCATTTGTCACCTCGGACCATTGTGTCATTTCAGCTAATTTCTCGATCTCCAACCATCCAGTTAAAGAAAAAATTCCCTCTAGGACCGTTTGGCAATACGAGACAGCCAACTGGGACGGTCTGAACAAATTTAGTCGACCTTAAGTGTAGCTAGTAATATTTTTTTTTTGAACTTTTAAACAACTAAAATTTATTCAGGTGTTTGAGCAAAAATAATTTTTTTTGCTCATAAAATTTTTTTTGTTGAGGAAGATTTTTCAGTGTTGAACATTTTGTTAGGAGGGACAACATCTAGGTTTGGTTAATGGAGTCTATTTCGTCCGGAGAGTGAGTGAACAGGTTCCTCACTCTTGACTGTTGCGTTAGCTTCACTACCGAATTCTTTCCTGTCATTATAGTTGATCTTTCCTTTGGTTTCATTGTCCGGATTGAACGAGTCGTGTTCAATCGTCCGTTGCGATGGCTGAAAATAGATTTTCAAAGTATTAACAAAATAAAGTTTTCTTCAGAGTTCCAGGCCGCATGACTTTTGACCGGTGGTGGGTGAACAGGTTCCCTACGCACGTCTGTTGTAGAAGCTGCATCCTGAACACTAGAGTACTTTAATCCAATTGAAATTTTCTTCCCTCAGAACATCGTGTTTACGATGAGTAGAATCCAAACTTAAACCTTTAGATGATTATTTGTTTTTCTTTAGATAATGTTGTCCGAATTCCTGTAGGTGACGAAGCATTATGGAGCGTTGACCGGTGGTTGATGAACAGGTTCTCGATGCACGTCTGCAGCAACGCAATGATGTTTCCGACCCTATTTGAACCTCGTCCATCATTTGAGCATTTGATTGAATTTAATTATTCTTATTAAACCCGTAGTGAAGACCACATCCACTAAGATTTTTTTTTTGATTGAACAGAAGTTGTCGCCAGGGGCGAAGCTTCGAAAATTTGTCTACCGATAAGAGGGGATCTTTCCAACCCCCGAACCGCATTTTTTATGACACAGTTTTTCTAATTAATTTAACATTATTCTATTATATTTTTGATTGACATTTAAGGATTTGATGAACCAAGTATTAAGTATTTTCGAGAATATCGAACAATAAGTATTTTTGAGATTTTTCGTATTACAGTTTATTTCGCTACACAATTGGCTGCCAGATCGACGGTGTCTGACGAGTCGTGGGAGTTTGTAGTATTTTTGAAATTTTGTTCAGTTTCATGACTGGCTGGCAGATCGACAGTGTCTGTCGGGTCGTGGGAACTTTAGATTTTCGATTGAGACTTCTTTTTTGGGAAAATTTTTGAGTATTAAAGTTATGCAAGTATATTAAGTTGATTGATTGAAGAATTTGAAAGATTAAGTATTTCTGTTATTAAGTAATTCAATTTTAAAGGATTTCTATCATTAAGGATTTATAGAATTAAGACGTTTAACATAATATATTTTCAATTACGTTAGGTGTTATGACTACACATAGTATTGGTTACTGATTCAAGCCCATGATCTTTTCTGCAAGCTCATGAATATAAGCAGAACCCGCTAAAGTTTGTTGTAAAATCGTAATTAACTTTTACAAAACTTTTGAAAGATTTAAATTGTGTTTGCAAAGTTATAATCTTTTGCAAAACTCAACTTATTGGATTGTTATATTGAATTGAATTTACCCTTTTGCAAAATTGTTGAAGAGTCCCAAGAAGAATTTTCTTACGGACCAAGTCAACACTGTACTTTTAAAATAGTGTTTTATTTTTTTTTTTTTTTGAATAAGTTTAAAAAATTTTTTGTTTTTGAATTTTAATTTGACCCTTGTCTGACTAAGTGTTATATCGTTGCACTTAGATCGCGTTTGTTTTCCAGTTAATTCCGTCCGCTTTATAAACTTTTCAAGCTGTACTACCGTATAGCTTATACCAGTTTTAATGACTCGACTTCCATGTCAGGAAGAGGGAGAAGGTACGTTAATAAGAGCCCGTACAACCCGGCATACAGAGACGTTATAATTGATTCACCACCAGATATGCCGCAAGGTATCGAGGAAGAAGAAGAGGCTTTGGCTTAAAAGCGATTGAGGAGGTAACATCACAGACGGCGACATGAGTACACGTCTTGAAATGAGTAGCAACAATACCACCGAACAGGGACAATTGAATTGAGAAGCACAATATGCTTTGAACTGTTCCGCTGCAATTCAAGAAATGGTGTCAGCTTCGGTGAATTCACGCAGGCTCAATGACAGGAGATTTTTCAGTGACGCGTTAGCTCGCAGTCAATCCGAACTCCTGGAGCAAGTCACGAATTTAATCAGGGGATTACATAATCCTTCTTCTGGTAGTAACCTCACTTACAATGGTAACCCATCTTCTTCCAACTGCCCACCTCCAACACAGACTTCTAATACCCAACCGAGCAACTTAAACAAATTGACAAGAACAGGACCTTCACGGTCAAATATAACACCTCACGTCGAAACAATAGTTGGAAACCAAATACGTTTCAATACAGGCCAGAACCGCGGTGACCTAGCATCACTGCCTACACCAGTCGTTGGACCTACAAGCCAGCAATACGTGCCAACTGTTCATCCAGTGGACATGGCTCAGGGATCCAACGTAGATGACTTTTTAACCAGAATGAATGGTTTCAATCTTGATGGTTCGCATGGATCTTCATCTCCGCAAAGACGTGCTCCATCAAATTTAACCACGATTATAAAGTTTCATCAATTCCACAAGTGGGGAGTGAAATTCGACGGTAAAAATTGCCCCGTCGATGATTTTCTTTTTCGACTCGATCGAGTCAGAGCCAGTAGTGTGGGAGTAGTGTGGGATGAAATCCTTGCGAACTTCCATCAATTTGTGTCCGGATCCGCTGAGTCATGGTACTGGACGCACATAAAGAATAACCATCATACTTCTTGGAGTTCATTTCAAACTTCTCTCGTCGAGCAATACCGTAGTCTAGAGACGGACTCGGAATTGTCTCGCAATATTAATGACCGCAAGCAACAGCTTGGCGAACCTTTCAATGATTTTTATGACTCCGTGATGAGCCTAAACTGACGTATGCGTGTCCCTAAATCTGAGCGAGAGCTCATAGAAATACTTAAGCTCAACGTTAATAGAAGGCTAGGTCCTCATTTAATTACGTTTAACACTAATAGTTTACGTCATTTAGCATATACATGCCGCAACATAGAGCGTTATTATGAATATAAGCCAGACGGCACGCGTACCAACAACTATACACCAAATACCCAAACTAATCAGCAACCAGGTCGTTACGTCAATGAGATTGAAGAGACACAAGAAGAGAAGATGATTGTTGCAGTGCCAGGTGCTGTAGAAGCGTTCCATAGAGAAGCCAAACCTATCGTATGCTGGAACTGTAAAGCCATAGGACATACGTTCCGAGACTGTCCCAAGCCGCCACTACATATTTTCTGTTTCCGGTGTGGCAAGGCAGGTGCTTATAGCCCAGACTGTACAAGGTGTGCGGGAAACTCCATGAGGAACAATCAACCATCCGGGGGGATTCGTTCCGTGGAACAGAACCCGGAGTTGTAGGCCCTAATAAAGACTTTCCTCCTACCACTCCCATATCAATTCTAAAACCTGACCGCGACAATACAAACTCAAGCAATGATTTGAAAAATTTGAAAATGCACTTAGATAATGAAACCAGTAAAAATATTAGTAATGAAGTTAGTATGAATTTAAATAAAACAAATAGGAAATATGATTTTTTTAAGAAACCGTTCCATGAAAGGCTACAGAACTACTATGAAGTTAGAAAAAGAATTGTAACCTTTCCGGAACTATCTAATCGCATTCGCCGAATAAGGCAACGTTTTCAGCAGAAGAGGACTGCATATCTCAATATCGCATCTGCCATCATTGGAAAGGAGTCCAACGATTCGCGTCCGTACGTGACGGTAGAAATTTTCGGGGATAAGCTCCTCGGTCTCTTGGGCTCCGGAGCCTCAGTTAGTTGTCGCATATTGCGATGCAGAAAGTAGAGACTACTGTGTCCACAGCAGATGGACAACGACAGGCGATAGTCGGATTGGTTACAACCAAAGCCATCTACAACAACTTAAGTCATGATATGCAATTTTACATAGTACCGTCATTAGCTCAACGGCTATATCTAGGCGTTGACTTCTGGCGGAAGTTCAAGCTAGCACCAAAAATTACTTCGAGCATTTCAGGAATTTCACCGGATGGAATTCCCAGTAACCAGTGTAAACTAAGTGACGACGAATCCTACAGACTTCGAGAGGTTGTTCGTAGTTACCCTCGTTCACGAGCAAGGGGCTCGGGAGAACGCACTTAGTTGAGCATTACATAGACACGGGTGATGCAGTGCCAATCAAACAACGGTACTACCCCGTCTCTCCAGCGATGCAATCCCTGATGTATGAGGAATTGGATCGTATGCTTTCGTTGGGTGTCATCGAAGAAAGTACCAGCGCATGGAGTTCCCCAGTTGTGTTAGTTCGCAAACCTGGTAAGAACCGATTGTATCTGGACTTTCGGAAGGTAAACGGGGTAACGAAAAAGGATGCGAGACCAATTACTCATATAGAAGGACTGCTAGCCCGCCTTTCAGATACACATTATATTTCTAGTGTGGGTCTTAAAGACGCATTCTGGCAGATACCTCTGGAGATGATGTCTCGGGAAAAAACGGCGTTTACGGCACCAGGGCGACCCTTATATCATTTCAAGGTTATGCCATTCGGTCTATGCAATGCAGCGCAGAGTCTGAGCTATCTCATGAGTAAGGTAGTGCCATCAGAACTGCGCGACCAGCTGTTTGTTTATCTCGATGACCTCTTGGTCGTGTCAAGGACATTCAACGAGCACCTACGAATTCTGAGTCTAGTGAGTCGAAGATTGGCTGAGGCAGGACTGACAATCAACGTGGAGAAATCCAAGTTCTGTTTCGATGAACTTCAAAACTTAGGCTATCGGGTCGGACAAGGCTGTTTAAAGGCCGACCCTGACTAAATTGCGGCAATCACAAGATTCCCGGTGCCAACCACAATACGCCAAGTTAGGCGATTTTTAGGCATGGCCGGCTGGTATCGGAGATTTGTGAAAGATTTTTCAACACTTGCCTCCCCCTTAACCGACGTATTGAAGAAGGGCAAAACGTTAGGGCTTAGCCAGGAAGCTCTAGAAGCATTCTCGAACATCAAACAGGCGTTGACCTCAGCCCCTGTCCTAGTCAATCCCGATTTCACGAAAGAGTTTGTGATTTTATGCGATGCATCCGCGTCCGGAATCGGATGTGTTCTTTGCCAACGTGATGAAGATGGAGCGGAACGCCCCATATACTACTTCTCACAAAAGCTTAACGCTGCGCAAAGGAATTACTCCGTTTCCGAACGCGAATGCCTCGCCACGTTTCTTGGTATACAAAAGTTCAGATCGTACGTGAAAGGGTATCGTTTCCGTGTCATCACGGACCAGCTTGAAGTGGCTGATGACCCTCAAGGATCCTACTGGTAGATTGGCCAGGTGGAGTATGCGACTCCAAGGATTCGATTTTGAGATAGAGCATCAAAAAGGTACTTTAAACGTAGTTTATAACGCGCTTTCGCGCATTTATGAAGACGACGAAGTAACCGTCGAAGCAGTATTATCATGTCTATCTCAGGTCGAGTCCGAGGAGGTGCTTCATTTGGACTTGGATGACCCGTCATTCAAATCGGAAGGATACTTGGAGATCATCAACCACATCAAGAAGGAACAAGAACGATTACCTAACCTAAGGGTTTCTGAGGGTTTCGTGTATAAACGCACGAAGCACGCCCCAGGAATTCCCTTAGCGGACGATCTGGCTTGGAAACTGTGGATTCCATCCGAGTTGACAGACTCGCTAATCTCCTTAGCTCATGTACCTCCGAGAGCTTCTCATGGCGGTGTGGCAAAGACGTTATACAGGTTGAGACAGCGTTTTTATGGGCCAAACATGTTCACACAGGTGAAACATTTTGTGGACAGTTGCGAGACCTGTAAAACAAGCAAAGCAGCAAATACGACACTTAGAGCCGAAATGGGTAAGAGTTTTCAAGTGGAAAGGCCGTTTCAACACTTATATGTTGACTTCTTAAGGCCCTATACACGGTCAAGAAACGGAAACTCTTACATCATTATCGTGCTGGACCAACTGACAAAATTTGTCATAATCAAACCTTTGCAAAAAGCCACATCTGCCAGTGTAATTAAGTTCTTAAAAGATGAAATATTCCTAGTATACGGTGTGCCGGAGAGTATTCTCTCGGACAATGGCACACAATTCATTAGTCACGACTTTCAGAAATTATTAAGTATTTACGAAGTAAGGCATTACCAAACAGCAGTGTATTCGTCCCAAGCAAATGCGAGCGAAAGGGTGAATCGTTCCATTTTAGCGGCCATCCGATCTTATGTCAATCGTTAGCAGACAAATTGGGATACCCACTTGTCTTCAATAAGCAGTGCTCTACGCACATCCGTACATTCAGCTATCTCTCTGTCCCCATATGAGGCCCTCTATGGTCAACGGATGATAGAACACGGGGCAGATTAACGGCCGCTTAGAGAACTGAATGGGCTCAACAGCTCAGAAATTGACTGGCTACCCAAAACTGCTAAAATGAATATCTTCCATTCGATTCTCAAATCCGCTGTAGAAAAGGCGCATGACGAATACGAGAAGTACAATTTGCGCTGTCGTAAGATAAACTTTAAAGTGGATGATGAAGTTTATAAAAGAAACCGCAAGCAACAGCTTGGCGAACCTTTCAATGATTTTTATGACTCCGTGATGAGCCTAAACTGACGTATGCGTGTCCCTAAATCTGAGCGAGAGCTCATAGAAATACTTAAGCTCAACGTTAATAGAAGGCTAGGTCCTCATTTAATTACGTTTAACACTAATAGTTTACGTCATTTAGCATATACATGCCGCAACATAGAGCGTTATTATGAATATAAGCCAGACGGCACGCGTACCAACAACTATACACCAAATACCCAAACTAATCAGCAACCAGGTCGTTACGTCAATGAGATTGAAGAGACACAAGAAGAGAAGATGATTGTTGCAGTGCCAGGTGGTGTAGAAGCGTTCCATAGAGAAGCCAAACCTATCGTATGCTGGAACTGTAAAGCCATAGGACATACGTTCCGAGACTGTCCCAAGCCGCCACTACATATTTTCTGTTTCCGGTGTGGCAAGGCAGGTGCTTATAGCCCAGACTGTACAAGGTGTGCGGGAAACTCCATAAGGAACAATCAACCATCCGGGGGGATTCGTTCCGTGGAACAGAACTCGGAGTTGTAGGCCCTAATAAAGACTTTCCTCCTACCACTCCCATATCAATTCTAAAACCTGACCGCGACAATACAAACTCAAACAATGAACTGAAAAATTTGAAAATAAACTTAGATAATGAAACCAGTAAAAATATTAGTAATGAAGTTAGTATGAATTTAAATAAAACAAATAGGAAATATGAATTTTTTAAGAAACCGTTCCATGAAAGGCTACAGAACTACTATGAAGTTAGAAAAAGAATTGTAACCTTCCGGAACTATCTAATCGCATTCGCCGAACACGGAAACGTTTTCAGCAGAAGAGGACTGCATATCTCAATATCGCATCTGCCATCATTGGAAAGGAGTCCAACGATTCGTGTCCGTACGTGACGGTAGACATTTTCGGGGATAAGCTCCTCGGTATCTTGGGCTCCGGAGCCTCAGTAAGTTGTCTGGGTAAAGACATGTTACAGTACCTAC
Organism: Platycheirus albimanus; assembly: GCA_916050605.2. Lineage (NCBI taxonomy): Eukaryota > Metazoa > Arthropoda > Insecta > Diptera > Syrphidae > Platycheirus > Platycheirus albimanus. Next base: position 200,555,721 of record OU696696.1, read on the forward strand.
AAGAGAAGCATATTGCGATGCAGAAAGTAGAGACTACTGTGTCCTTAGCAGATGGACAACGACAGGCGATAGTCGGATTGGTTACAACCAAAGTCATCTACAACAACTTAAGTCATGATATGAAATTTAACATAGTACCGTCATTAGCTCAACGGCTATATCTAGGCGTTGACTTCTGGCGGAAGCTCAAGCTAGCACCAAACATTATTTCGAGCATTTCGGGAATTTCACCGGATGGAATTCCCAGTAACCAGTGTAAACTAAGTGACGACGAATCCTACAGACTTCGAGAGGTTGTTCGTAGTTTTCCCTCGTTCGTGATGCAATGCCAATCAAACAACGGTACTACCCCGTCTCTCCAGCGATACAATCCCTGATGTATGAGAAATTGGATCGTATGCTTTCGTTGGGTGTCATCGAAGAAAGTACCAGCGCATGGAGTTCCCCAGTGGTGTTAGTTCGCAAACCTGGTAAGAACCGATTGTGTCTGGACTTTCGGAAGGTGAACGGGGTAACGAAAAAGGATGCGAGACCAATTACTCATATAGAAGGACTGCTAGCCCGCCTTTCAGATACACATTATATTTCTAGTGTGGGTCTTAAAGACGCATTCTGGCAGATACCTCTGGAGATGATGTCTCGGGAAAAAACGGCGTTTACGGCACCAGGGCGACCCTTATATCATTTCAAGGTTATGCCATTCGGTCTATGCAATGCGGCGCAGAGTCTGAGCTATCTCATGAGTAAGGTAGTGCCATCAGAACTGCGCGACCAGGTGTTTGTTTATCTCGATGACCTCTTGGTCGTGTCAAGGACATTTAATGAGCACCTACGAATTCTGAGTCTAGTGAGTCGAAGATTGGCTGAGGCAGGACTGACAATCAACGTCTAGAAATCCAAGTTCTGTTTCGATGAACTTCAAAACTTAGGCTATCGGGTCGGACAAGGCTGTTTAAAGGCCGACCCTGACAAAATTGCGGCAATCACAAGATTCCCGGTGCCAACCACAACACGCCAAGTTAGGCGATTTTTAGGCATGGCCGGCTGGTATCGGAGATTTGTGAAAGATTTTTCAACAGTTGCCTCCCCCTTAACCGACGTATTGAAGAAGGGCAAAACGTTAGGGCTTAGCCATAAAGCTCTAGAAGCATTCTCGAACATCAAACAGGCGTTGACCTCAGCCCCTGTCCTAGTCAATCCCGATTTCACGAAAGAGTTTGTGATTTTATGCGATGCATCCGCGTCCGGAATCGGATGTGTTCTTTGCCAACGTGATGAAGATGGAGCGGAACGCCCCATATACCACTTCTCACAAAAGCTTAACGCTGCGCAAAGGAATTACTCCGTTTCCGAACGCGAATGCCTCGCCACGTTTCTTGGTATACAAAAGTTCAGATCGTACGTGGAAGGGTATCGTTTCCGTGTCATCACGGACCAGCTTGAAGTGGCTGATGACCCTCAAGGATCCTACTGGTAGATTGGCCAGGTGGAGTATGCGACTCCAAGGATTCGATTTTGAGATAGAGCATCGAAAAGGTACTTTAAACGTAGTTTATGACGCGCTTTCGCGCATTTATGAAGACGACGAAGTAACCGTCGAAGCAGTATTATCATGTCTATCTCAGGTCGAGTCCGAGGAGGTGCTTCATTTGGACTTGGATGACCCGTCATTCAAATCGGAAGGATACTTGGAGATCATCAACCACATCAAGAAGGAACAAGAACGATTACCTGACCTAAGGGTTTCTGAGGGTTTCTTGTATAAACGCACGAAGCACGCCCAAGGAATTCCCTTAGCGGACGATCTGGCTTGGAAACTGTGGATTCCATCCGAGTTGACAGACTCGCTAATCTCCTTAGCTCATGTACCTCCGAGAGCTTCTCATGGCGGTGTGGCAAAGACGTTATACAGGTTGAGACAGCGTTTTTATGGGCCAAACATGTTCACACAGGTGAAACATTTTGTGGACAGGTGCGAGGCCTGTAAAACAAGCAAAGCAGCAAATACGACACTTAGAGCTGAAATGGGTAAGAGTTTTCAAGTGGAAAGGCCGTTCCAACACTTATATGTTGACTTCTTGAGGCCCTATCCACGGTCAAGAAACGGAAACTCTTACATCATTATCGTGCTGGAACAACTGACAAAATTTGTCATAATCAAACCTTTGCGAAAAGCCACATCTGCCAGTGTAATTAAGTTCTTAAAAGATGAAATATTCCTAGTATACGGTGTGCCGGAGAGTATTCTCTCGGACAATGGCACACAATTCATTAGTCACGACTTTCAGAAATTATTAAGTATTAACGAAGTAAGGCATTACCAAACAGCATCTAAGCATTTTAATGCGAAACTTAGTCCTAAGTTTATCAAAGTAAGAGTTTGTAAGGCCGTGGGTGAGAATTTATATGAGGTTGTGGACAGTAAGGGCCGCATAACCAGATGTCATACCAAGGATCTGAAAAGATAGTAGATAGAACAAGTGAAAGAAATCATTTATTTAAACTGAACATAAGTTAAGTATTTAGATATTTCCGTATGCCCGGCTAACTCAGCTGTGCATGAGACTCTTTTTTTTTAAATACATAAAAAATCTTATAAATAATAATTCTTCTCCTTTTTTTTATCATGTATATAGTGTATTGTTTTTTTTTTTTTTTTTTTTTTTTTACACTATCAGTTCTCGAGAGTAAGAAGCTTATATCAAGCATTAACTTACAATCAGAGATTAGCCAACACATATTATGTGCTCACTGGCTACATCATTTAGTGCAGGTGTTAGTTGTTAGTAAGCAAAATATACAAATAGCATAACACAAGCACAAAAAATAAAAAATTAATAAACACATACATTTATACAAAATAGATACAAAAACATTGAGAACATACAAAACATAAACTATGAGCGTGGTGCACTGGTTTTAAATGTTTTTTTTAGAGAGGATTTACTAATATTAAAATCTACAATACTTTTATTTGAGTTGAAAAGTTTGCACATGCGGGTAAGAGGTTCATTCATGCCATAATTAGTACGGTGTTGGGGACAATGCAATAGCTCTAATCTACGAAGATGATGAGCCCCTCCGCGATAGTTAAAACCTACACACGATAGAAGATCGGGTGAGTCCAAAGATCCCGTTAAAAGTTGGTGAATAAAAATAACATCATTGTTAATACGCCTTTGTGACAAAGTTTGAATCTGTAGAAGTTGAATCCGGTGTTCGTAAGGTGGGAGGTTGTATGGATCTGCCCAGGAGAGACCTTTTAAAGCAAATCGAATAAAATTACGCTGAACTGCCTCTATCCTAGACTTATGAACTTCGTAGAAAGGAGACCATACCTGTGATGCATATTCTAGATGGGGACGAACATGACAGTTATATAAAGCTAGGGTTACATAAGGATTTTGAAATTCCTTCGACCATCTTTTAACAAATCCCAACATGGAATTAGCTTTTTTAACAATAAAGTTGATGTGTTCCGTGAAACTCAAGTCTGGGCTAAAGTTTACTCCCAGATCTTTAAAACTAAAAACGCGATGCAAAACTTGTTGTGAAATGTAATAGCCGTGTGTACTTGGTACCCGTTTCCTTGAAAAAGTCATTGTCTGACATTTCGCTGGATTCAGGCTTAAACAATTCTTGCTACACCAGATAGCAAATCTGTCGATGTCGGCTTGCAATTCTACGCGGTCATTAGCTGAGTTAATAGATTTGAAAATTTTCATATCATCAGCGAAAACAAGGATCTCACTAGAATGAATACACGAAGTTACGTCATTGATAGCTAGTATAAACAGTAACGGACCAAGATGGCTGCCTTGTGGGACTCCTGATTTTGCTGGGAAAGGGCTAGAAAACGAATTTCTGAACTTGACTATGTATGATCTGTTTCGGAGATATGAATATATCCAATTAACAAATCCTACAGGGAAACCTAGAGCTTTCAATTTGAAAATGATAATTTCATGTGAGAGTTGGTCAAAAGCCTTTGAGAAATCTGTGTAGATACAATCCAGCTCATGTCCACTCTCTAATGCCTTTGAGCACTTGTTCATAAAGGTTAATAAGTTTGTGACAGTAGACCGCTTCTGCATAAAGCCGTGTTGTTGATGGCAGATTAAATGTTTGCAGAAAAACGTTATACTATCACAAACTGCTTGTTCGAAAAGCTTTGGAATAGAGGACAGTTTAGAAATCGGTCTATAGTTGGTAATATCGGACTTATTACCCTTTTTGAAGACGGGAGTAATGAATGAATCTTTCCATACTTGAGGAAATTTACCGGACTTAAGGGATAGGTTGAAAAGGAATTGCAAGGGAGAAGCTAAAACGGAGGAACATTTTTTTAATATAATAGGAGGAATGCCATCAGGACCGGGAGAGTAATCATCTTTCAGCAATGAAAGATAATGCAAAACTTTATCATTATCAATTTGGATGTTGTTAAAAGTGGCTTGGGGGAAATCACGGGAGTAGTCAAAGAAATCAAAGTCTATATTGACGGGATTTTCAATAAAGGACTTACTGAAATGCTTTGCAAACGCATTGCATATCTCAGGTGAGCTTGTCAAAGCGGAATCTTTGTAAACAAAGTTAACTGGATACCCATCAGACTTTTTCTTTAAATTTACAAACTTCCAAAATTTCTTTGGATCAATCTTCAACGAAATTTCCATTTCCTTCACATATGCTGCATATAGGTTTCTGGAAAGTAAATTAAACTCTTCAAAAAGTGCAAGGAACACATTTTGATCAGAAATTGAAAGACTTTTAATGTAAGACTTCCAAGCCTTATTCCGTTTGTTGCGTAGACATTTAAGCTCTTTCGTGTACCACGGATGGCTGGAGTTGATATTTTTAGATATCTTAAGAGGAATTGAATTTATCAAGCAGCTATTGAAAATTTCGTAGAATTGAGTAACTGCGTCGTCAATGTTAGAGCAAACATGAATATTCGAAATATTAGAAGCACTCAAATTGTCGTAAAGTAATTGAAAGTCAGCTTTACGGAAATCAAGTGAATAAGAAGAGTCTTCGGCATTACTGTTATTAAGTAAATTGCTGCTCATATCAAAAAATATATCCAATGGGGGATGGTAGGAGTCTACGTTAGAAATGGCAGAGGTAGATTCTACCACTACCGTACTAACAGCGTCAGAAGAAAAGACTAAATCGAGAATTCGATTTCTACAATTATTAATACAGCTTACTTGCTGTAAGTCAGTAGAGGTTATGTTGTCCAAAAGAAGAAGTTCCTGTTGCGAAGAAGTCAAGGCAGCTTCTAAATAGGACTCGTCTTCAGAAGGGGTCCACGTAATGTTAGGTAAATTGAAGTCACCCAACAGTAAAATGTTGCTATTTGAACTGGCAATATCAATCATATGATCAAGAATTAAAGATAGCTCGGCAAAAACTGACGCAGAACTTTTCGGTGGAATATAAACATTAATAATAAAAAGATCATATGATTGAAAAGAAACCTTAACACAAATGAGTTCAATTGAAACATTAAAGGGCAAAGAGACAAGGGAAGATGAGATGCAATTACGAACAGCAATCAATACACCACCGCCCACTTCCTTCGGCTTATCCACATGACGATCCTTTCTGAAAACAGAAAACTCATCGTCGAAAATTTCTGTGTCCAAAACTGAACTATTGAGCCATGTTTCTGTGAAAGCAAAGATATCATGTGGAAAAGCTTGAGAGTTTTTAAAAACTTCAGCAGTTTTGCTGCGTATCCCTCTTACATTTTGGTAGAAGAGGGTAATCCTATTAAGTTTTTTGGAGCCGATACTTTAGCAACTCGATTATTGAGATTTTTTGATCGAACTACAAATTCTTTGACAAGTGTACCGGGAGGCCAAAACTTATTGTCGCAGAGAGGACCGAAAAATGATGGAGGAGTAGTTATCCTGAACGATGACACGAAACTGTCAGGCTTACTGATTTTATTGCATTTTATAGCTGACGCACTCGAAATGCAGTTATTAGCAACAAGATGTTGAATTATGTCATTGGGTTGGAGTTCAGGGTCAAGTCGGGATACAAATACTAGTTTTGGCTTAGGAACAGATTCTATTTTTTTGGGAGGTTCCGAATCGTTGATGTTATTAGTATTAGTATTAGTATTAGAACAACTTGGTAATATTTTCGGTTCAGAGCAAGATGGGGTAGTGCTGGTTAATTCAATGGGAACCGCCACCGCCGGTGCATCGATATCGGCCCTAGAGCTGTTGACGGTGGTTAAATCTACTTCTTGAAGGGGAGGAGGCAGTGGTATACTTATTGGAATGACTCTCCTTGAATTTGGGCGCTTTGGGTCTGGGGAAGGAGTTTTGGATGACGATGATCCTTCACGACCCCTTTTCTTACCCTTTTTGAGAGCAGACTTGGTGAGTATAGAAGAAGAGGGGTTACTCGGGGGCAGGGATGAAGGATGAATAGAGTCAGGATCTAACGGCTCTGTTGACGTTGATTTGCTAACAGTTTTGATCGGGGAAGGAATTGAAACTACATTTGCTACAACTGAGTTAAAATTTTCATGTAAAACATCAAAGTTCTTAGCAATTTTTATAATATCATCCTTAAGAGACGACATTTTGAAAGAAATTTGCGATAAGGATATTTTGATACAGGTTTTGCAGTACCAAAAAGCAAATCTTGAAGAATTTATTTTATCAATAAAACTGTTAGTTGAGCCTAAGCATTTGGCGTGGAATAAATTCCCACAAGGGCCAAAGCAAGCAAAAAGAGGAGTTGAATTCGAGTGCTCTATACATTTCTCAGCTGAGCAGACCATTTTAGTATATATAGAAATGAATGAGGAAAGAAAAAAAAAAACTAAAAAAAGGAAATTTTATCTTAATTAAAAAATTACGAATTTTGAAGTTGAATCCGGAATATAATATTATAAAAAAAAAGAAAAAAAAAAAGTTAAATGTTTGGACTCGGCTAGGATTCGAACCGCGGATTACAGAATCCTAATGTAACGCGCTCAGACAGACTCGGCCGTCAAGTCGACAATAGTACAATAATTAATTTTTTACAAAAAAAACTACCAAATGATTAATTTGATACGTTATTAGTAAAATATAAAAGCTAGGATTAAAAGCTCTTTTTTTAAATAGAGGGGAAAAAAAGTTTAGTAAAAGGGGAAGTAAATAGCTTGTTATATAATTATAAAAGCACTAAATTGAAGAAAAAACAAAGATGCTTGAATGACGCTTACCAGAGCAAACAAAAAACAATGACAATTATTAAATTACCTAATAAAATCACAAATTTAAATCACCACACATATTACGAATGCTTTAAAATAATAATACTAGACAAATTATTATATAAAAATAGCTAGATCATGCAAAAAACAGATTAATTCAAAGGAGCTTAAATTCAACGCGACCACCACAAATATAACCAGTGCTGCCACTGTTATCCGTTAGTGACAGTGTACATAGGTATATGAAGGCGGTTGACCTTTTTCCTTTTTCTTACACGTTTGAGTCAGTGGTGACTTAACCCAAACGCGCAAGCTGTGTACGGAAAATATTTTAATGCGAACACCAAACACACATGACGTCATAAGTGTCATAAAGAAATTGACATCAATTTCTTGGCGCCACCTATCACCTCTCAAAAATTCTACCAGGCATCGTCGTCTATCCTACCTACGCTCAACTTCTTAGGAAATATAAAATTTCCTCTTACATTATTATTTCCCTCCATCGAACCACGCATCAGTGCTGCCACAGAATTAAGTACTCAGGCGGAGAAGCGAACCTTTTAAAAAAATTCAATTCAGTTGACTTAACGTCCAAAATATAGATCGGCTACGACAAAGAAATGCCATCAAACCGAAATAGCTTCCATCCTGACACGTAATATAATAATAATAATATAATAATAATAATATATATTTTATTTTTTCAAAAATTGGATACAAAAACAATAAAAACTTTATATTGATTTTATATAATAAAACAAATACGATATATAATTTACAAAATAATATGACATTAACAATATTGTTGTCTGTCAGATTGGCAAATGCGATAATTTTTTTTTGTTTTTACAATGGCTTTTTTTTTTTTTTTTTTTTATTTATTTAACATAATATTTCAATTTGTGTTGTTTATTAAAAGTATTCATTAATAATTAAGTTTCTGTATTTCAAAACTTCTTCAAGATATAAATAAAGATTTGTGTAGTTTTGGCCATTCATTTGTTGGTAAAATTCTTCTTTCGTTAAATTTTTTTTTCCAGAGTAGAAAAATCTAATTCTTTTATAAATTGGACAAATCGCCACAAGGTGAAAAGTATTTTCAGTTTGATCCAAGTTACATATTGTTCAAATTCCATCCGTATTTTCTTTAAATGCACGAGCGTTTATATTAAGAAGCCCGCCTCTTGCTTTAAAAACCAATGATATGACCTTAGCTCGCATTTCGTCAATAAAATAGAAAGCTTTTTTCGAATATTCAAGCCGGCAATATTCATCGTGAAACTGTGACATTCGTGCCATTCCTACATTTTTTTCCCATGATATATTTGTTAATGTTTCAATAACGTTTTTATGTTTAAGACTCCAGTCAGTATTTTGAGAATAAAAGTTCAATTCCATTCCAGTATCCCCAAACACTTTAACCCAATCATTAACCCAGAATGTTGACTTTTGAATTGTTTCCTCTGCTAATATTTTTGGAAGTCGGTTTCTGGGATAACTAAAAACTTTACGTATATACTCGAAATGTAAGTTGAGAGTGAATATAAACATTTTATTGATCCCAGTTTCAAGATGTAACATATAGTTGGGAGTGTTTTTTGGAAGAAACAGCATTTTTTTTAGGAAAAATCGTAAAAGTTTTTCAACCTCTTCATGTTCACACTGACCCCAGATAGGTGCCGCGTAGCACATGATAGATCTAGAGGCTGCCTCAAAAATTTTCAACTTATTGCTTTGAGATATATTCTGGTTACTAATAAAAGAAGACCACGTGGAGTTAATTGCATTTTTTGAGCTTGTTAGTTTTTGTTCAAGATGTTTCTTGTACTTGAGATTGTAAGTTATCAGTATCCCGAGGTATTGGTATTCATTCACGACATCAATTTCGGAATTATTAAGGTACCACTTTTGTTCAAGCGGACGACGTACACCTTTTCGGAAAACCATGCATTTCGATTTTGATAGATTAATAATTAACTTCCAAAGTTCGCAGTACTCTGCAAGTTTATTAATCATGCTTTGTAGTTCTTGAGGGGTTTCCGCTAATAGAACCAAATCACGTAATATACAAATGTGAGACATTTTGGTGACTAAATATTTACAATTTGCTTGAGGCTCCATCTATGAGCTAAACAATATAACAAAGTGATCCCAAAGTGAATTTTTTAACTCTCGCACAGATGGTTGGTATGATAAAGTAACATCGAAATGCCGGAAAAGGGAAAAATAAAATATCCCCAGACAGGAAATTGGGCAACACAGCATTCTGTACCTACCAGATTCTTCCATTTGATTTGTGCCAGCCCATCGTAAAACATTTACTGTGAAAAGAAAAATAGATTCCTGGCTGAGTAATAATAATAAGATATTCATTTATTAAGAATTAATAGTGAATATTTAACACAAGTTTAAAGTAAAATACAATTAACATAAGATACGTGACAAAGTGTGAAAACTGACCAAGAAGGGAGGCAAGGAATTTTGATAACAAAAAAAAAATCTACAATTATCAGGACAAGAACGTGAGTACAAATATTAATATATGGTGTAGTGAAGTGGATAGAAAAACCAAACTACGTCGTAAAATACAATGTGCCTAGCTACGTCAAGGTTCTAATACGACATTCGTTTATATTCCTTTCTCCTGGCATCTGAAATAGGGCGCTGAGAGTAGGTTGAGGCAATCAAACGTGTACGTCCGAACACGTGTCCCATCGCCGAGAGGAAAATGCACGAGACTAGGTACATCTCCTTAACAGAACGCACCAGCGCAGCGATTTATTACACATTTTGGTGAATCCTTACTTACTTAAGGTGGCGCAGACAGTCCATTGTGGACCACGGCCTCAACCAACATTCCTCGCCAGCTAGGCCGGTCCCTAGCCAGTGGCCTCCAGTTGCGCACACCAAGTTGGTTGAGGTCGTTTACCACTTGATCGCGCCACCTTAGATGGGGTCTTCCAGAACTGCGTCGGCCCTCCGGGTTGGAATTGAAGACTCGTCGGGCAGGAGCGTTTTCGTCCATACGCTCCACATGACCCAGCCATCTAAGCCGCTGAATTTTCAGCTTCTTAACCAAGTCAATGTCGCTGTATAGCCCGTACAGTTCGTCATTGAATCTTCTCCTCCATACTCCATTGATACATACAGGCCCGAATATCACCCGAAGAATCTTTCTCTCAAAGCACCCCAGCCTGTATTCATCCGATTGTGTCAGTGTCCACGCTTCTGCCCCATACAGCAGGACTGGAATGATAAGGGTCTTGTATAGTGTCTCCTTGGTCCTTTGAGAGAGGGCTTTACTACTAAGATGCCTTCTTAGCCCGAAGAAACAGCGATTGGCAAGAGTGATTCTTCGACTGATCTCTTCACTGATGTTGTTCTGAGAGGTTATAGTGGAACCCAAATAGACAAAGTCCTTGACAACCTCAAAGTTATATCTGTCCATTGTGACGTTTTGTCCGAGCCTACGGTGATGATCTACTTCACCCGAGGACAGCATATACTTTGTTTTATCTTCATTTACAGCCAGACCCATTCGAGCCGCTTCCACTTCAATACTTGCGAATGCTCCACTGACAGCGCGCTTCGTTCTTCCAATAATGTCAATATCATCAGCATAGCCAAGTAGTTGAACGGATCTAAAAAAAATCGTACCGCTGGTGTTGACATGCGAGTTGCGTACGATTGCCTCAAGAATGATGTTGAAGAGGCTACATGACAGCGCGTCACCCTGTCGTAAGCCTTTCTCGACATTAAATGAGTCGGTGGTGTTCTTACCAACCTTGACGGAGCAGCGCGAGTTCTCCATAGTCATCCTGCACAATCGAACGAGTTTGGCAGGGATGCCAAGAAGCGACATGGCTCTGTATAGCTCGTTCCTGTTTACGCTGTCATAGGCGACTTTAAAATCGATAAAGAGGTGGTGAGTATCGATCTGGAATTCTTGGGTCTTTTCCAAAATCTGCCGAAGTGTGAAAATTTGGTCGACGGTTGACTTACCGGGTCTGAAACCACACTGATAGGGGCCAATCAGTTCACGTGCGAAAGGGTTCAGACGTTCACACAGAATGGCCGACAAGATTTTATAGGCGACATTTAGGAGACTTATACCTCTGTAGTTGGCGCAGCTTAGAGTATCTCCATTCTTGTGGATAGGGCACACAATGCTGAGGTTCCATTCGTCAGGCATACTTTCATCCGACCAGATTGTACAGATGAGTTGGTGTATGCTCCTCACCAAGTCATCTCCCGCTGCTTTGAAGAGTTCAGCCGTAAGGCCATCAGCTCCAGCAGCCTTGTTGGACTTTAGTTTAGATATTGCTATCCGAACTTCTTCTTGGTCGGGAGGACGGAAATTTTGTTCATCATCATCCAAATCGAATGGATCATTCTGCCTGACAGCGATTAGTTGGTTGTCTTCGCCGTTTAACAGTCTGCAGAAGTGTTCTTTCCAAATTCTCAGCACCGACTGTGTATCTACAACGACATTCCCACCCTCGTCTCTACATGCTTCCGCTCGGGCTTTGTAACCCTTGGACGAATGCTTTACCCTTTGGTAGAACTTTCGAACATTGCTTCTGCCGTAGCATCCCTCAATAGATTCAACCATTCGTTTTTCCAGTTATCTTTTTTTTCTTCTGAAAAGCCGATGTTCCTCTTTCCTCTTTTGCTGGTACACCGCACGGAAAGCGCTCTTGGCAGCTCTAGTTCTGGCATTCAGAACTGCATGATAGGCTTCGTCTTTGGCCAAGTGTGCGAGCCTGCACTCATCATCAAACCAGGTGTTTCGTTGTGGTCGCCTAATGAAACCCAAAACATCCGTGGCAGCGGTTTTGATGGCCATTTTGCAATGTTGCCACTGGGCCTCTGGGTTTGGCGCAGGCGCCGGGCTTGTCAAGAGATAAGAGGAGACATGATTGGCAAAGGTTGTGGCGGTCTCTTGCGATTGTAACTTAGCAACATCAAACTTTCTCACAGTGGATGTTCGGTTCTGCGGTCTGGTGGAGATCCGCATTCGCACTTTAGCTACAACAAGGTAGTGGTCCGAGTCTATGTTGGCCCCTCGGAAAGTGCGGACATCCATGACATTGGAGGCATGTCTGCTATCAATCGCAATGTGATCAATTTGGTTGACGGTATTTTGATCAGGAGACCGCCAGGTCCCCTTGTGTATATTGAGGTGTGGGAAGTATGTGCTAGCTAAGATGACACTTCGCCCCGCAGCAAAGTCGATTAGCCTGTGTCCGTTACCGGAAGTGTTGTCGTGCAGGCTATGCTTTCCGACTGTCGAGCCAAAGTTACCCTCCTTTCCGATTTTGGCGTTGAAGTCACCAAGAATAAACTTAGTGTCGTACTTCGGGCTTTCATCATACGTCTTCTCGAGAAGATCGTAGAATTCTTCTTTGGTCGTGTCATCTTTTTCCTCAGTGGGGGCGTGGACGCAGATCAGCGAGATGTTGTTGAATTTGGATTTAATGCGGATTGTGACAATGCGTTCGCTTATGCCACGAAACCCCAAGACTTCTTGCCTAAGCCTTCCTCTTACCACAAATCCGCATCCAAATAGCCGCTGGTTTCTTGTCCTGTAGCACTTGCCGTAGTAGATGTCACAGTTTTTCATCCTCCTTGTGCCTTCACCATCCCATCGCACTTCTTGGATGGCTGTGATGTCGGCTTTGACACCATCTAGGGCTTCCACTAATTGTTCGGCTGCACGTGGTCTGTTAAGGGTCCGGACATTCCACGTGCAGAACCGAAATTCGTTGTCCTTGTTTCGTTTGCTAGGGTCGTCATCAGTAGGGTCATCCATATCCGAGGCAATTGGTTGTTTCGGAACTATTTTTTTTTTACGTGGTAGGGAAGTTACCCCGACGCACAACCCCCAACCTGGGGGACCAGGCCCTATGCTGCTCTCCTTGGACAAAAGGAGCTGGAGAAATCCAGAGTCAGTAACCCACTACGGGGATTTGAGAGCTGCCGTTGGTCCTATATGGGCTCATCCGCCACCTTCTCTATTTCACTACCCTGACTAATAGTAGTGAAAGGACCCAAAGACCTGAGCTCCGAATATGTCGAAGTAGCTCAATGGGGTGCCTACCATATTGTCTGTAAGCGTCGCCGTTGGTTCACTTAATTGGAAGCTCATCCGCCGCTCGCTTGCTTTCTGAGGGGTTCGTACAGAGTAAACTGCTACCCAACAAGAGAAACAGAGGAGTTTTATGGCAGGGCAATTATAGTGTTGCTATTTTTCTGTGATCAACACTCGCGCTTATAAGTTCAGCAAGTCAAGTCCGGGTGGACAAGACCAGTACCCGATGGCTACCACTTGGAGGTAAAATAAGCACAATTGATGCGTATGAGACAGTTGCAACGCTGGGCATCGCCATGTTGATACCAATCAGGGCCTACCCTATTCATACAGCACCCAACCATCATTTTGGTGAATCCATCGGAGACGAAAGAAATAAATTTACTTTTTTGAGTAACTGTGGATCATGAGTCATAGAAGTGTGGCGTAGCAACAGATCATCCCTCAGACCACGTCGCTCCACAGTGTATCGTTTGGTATACCTTTTTTTTTCGGCGATGGATATTTTATAAAAGCTCTAAATAAAACATAAAAGAATCACGTCGTTTGACACACAGAACATTATCTTTTTTACATCGCTATAAAGTGGATTGAGTGTAGCAAAGTTACACCATAGTTTCGTCCACTGGAATTTGTATAACTTGAACAAACGCATGCAACAAGGCATTACAAAAAAACCACATGCGGTTGTAATACCGCATGCCATATTCTACCCAACCAATAAGCACGTGCACATAAGCACACAGCGAACATCGTGCCACAACAACCATCGGAACGCCGATTCATGAAATCAACAAAAATAAGCGACACTTTGTGTAGAGTGCGTCTCTACACATCGTGGTAACATCTCTTACCCATATTCTTGACAAATCAATAATGAATTCCAAGGAATTATATACATTGCAGACCAGCCGGAAAAGCAAGTTTTTAGAAACTTGAGACATTATATATATATTTGTATGTTATTACGTATTTTACCTTCTTTGAGTAGTTAATTTGAAAGATTAGATTAAAATAAAAGTTTTTTTTGAGTCATGTGATCGAAAGATACGTATTCAAAAAGAGTATATATCTTTCGTAGTTCTTTCCATGACGATTACAAAATCACTTCTTTTAAAAATGAAATTGAAAATAGAAATCTTATAAAACAAAATTGACAGTTAAGATAAGAGCTAATAAGATACTTACCACCATTCCAGACTAAAAATCAGGTCATAGACCATAACTGACCACCATTAGATCAAGCAATAGATCTGTCCGGACATTCCCAATTTTAAGTCCACTCGCGCATTGTCTCTCAAGCGTTGATGAAGAATAGGAATAGATAATCCACCATAACCGATAGAAAGAAACCACCCCACAATTTTTACAACAAATTCAATATACTTAACCAGATTCTTTTCAAGAAAACAGCTATAAACCTCAACGGCACTCCCAGACATAAAGTCGGAGGGAGTAAAACATCATAATTAAAGAAAACATCATCATCTTTGATAACACCAGCTATAATATCATCTACATAACCGGAACAGTGCACTGAGTCCAGCTATGGTAGTGAAATTTTGTATAGCACAAAAGTAGCACTATATTTTCTTGAATTTATATTAATTATATTGACAATTTGTTGGTGAATTTGACTGTTTTGGGATTTTTCCTTTTTTTTATCTTTCTTTTTATCTGATATCTGAGTGTCAAGATACATGCAATTCAAAGAATAAATAACAGGTTCGAAAGTTTGATTAAGCACATACATATATTCCTTATATTGGTGCTTTGAAATAGAGTTATGAATACTGATTCCATCCAACACATAACTAGCGGAACATAACGTAACCTACCGCAAGCTTTTAAGTAGCTTTCAAGTGAGTTGTTCACAAAGAAAGTCTGAGCTATTCCTATTATCTTACTTTTAGTTACTCTTATTTCATTAGAACAGTGCCGAAGAGAGCCTTCTTGTTTTCTTTTCATTACTCTTAATACTCATTGAATCAAAAAAGGGCAAAAGATTAAAATAATGACATATCAAAAGAAGATCTATTGTTATCATTTTATTGTTGTGTAATCGTCGATAAATGTGAATATAGAGCTTATAAGCCAAGCAATTATATCTCTTTTGGTAATTTTTTTTTTTAAATTGTGCCAGGCAATTCATTCCACATTTGTGTTGTACGGCTAAAGAAAGTTTCCCTATATTTCACGGTACGTCCGAAATTGGGCTCAAGTGTAGACTGATGAGCGTTCCTAGCAAGATGAGTTTTACGGGGGAAATGTTTAAGGGGTGGAACGCAACTGGCTACCTCGAGTGAGCATTTTTTGTAAAAGAATCTGTAAAATAAGGAAAGACATTTTTTTTTTTTTTATATAATGCACACGCGAGTTATAGTCATGGCTCAAATATCGAGTTCGTTCCAGAAATAAAAGAAAAGTTTTATTTTATAATATGATATTTTTTATTTCGACCTTATTCTTTCAAGTCAAGACTAACACTAACTCTGAAATTAAGACTGAAAAACTCCCTTAATCATCATCTTCTTCGTAAGCTATATTTCCCCCCTTTTAATTTATACTCAAATGTATTTGGGTGCAATCATTTGCTAAGTGCAAAACATCTGCCGTTGTACCGTATGCTGGAGCTGGTGCTTAGGTGCAAACTTTCTTAGGTGCAAAACATCTGCTAAGTGCACAACATCTGCTGCTGTACCGTATGCTGGAGCTGGTGCTTAGGTGCAAACTATGTTAGGTGCAAAACATCTGCTAAGTGCACAACATCTGCTGCTGTACCGTATGCTGGAGCTGGTGCTTAGGTGCAAACTATGTTAGGTGCAAAACATCTGCTAAGTGCACAACATCTGCTGCTGTACCGTATGCTGGAGCTGGTGCTTAGGTGCTAACTATGTTAGGTGCAAAACATCTGCTAAGTGCACAACATCTGCTGCTGTACCGTATGCTGGAGCTGGTGCTTAGGTGCAAACTATGTTAGGTGCAAAACATCTGCTAAGTGCACAACATCTGTTGCTGTACCGTATGCTGGAGCTGGTGCTTAGGTGCAAACTATGTTAGGTGCAAAACATCTGCTAAGTGCACAACATCTGGCAATTACGGTATTGTGTATATACATTATGGGATCAGGTGCAAACATATGTAATTGTTTATTATTATACATTGTTTAAGTTCAAGCATTTATGTTTGGACGTAACTCGTCCCCCCGAAAAAGAATGAAATGAAGAAATCAAGTTCATTTATAAAGATATAGAAATACCAACAGATATCTAAATAAATTTAAATGATAAATTCTTATCAGAAAATACTATATACATATATAATTTATCATTTACAAAAAAAAAATAGATAAAACTAGGTCATTTTAAATAGAGTTCAATTCATACTTTTTATATAATTAATAATTTTTTTTTTTTTTTTTAAGTAGGTATTCGTTTTCAAAAAATAGAGAAAAAAAATATATACATACTTCAGTGCTTATTCCTAGAAAAAGAGGGGAAAAAAAAAATATGTACATACCTAGCGTTATATATTTTCAATTTTCAACTATTAGTTCTTTTAAGCTTCAATATTGTGAGGATACTTTTCCGTTTTATTTTTCATACTGCTTACACTTTTTTTTTTTTTTTTTAATTTTTTTTTATTTTTTGCTTGTGTACTTTTCGATTTAGGGTGTCGACTGTTATTTTATTATTTTTTTTTACTATGTGTCTATTATCATCTAATTCGTAAATTATTTCTCCCTGTCTATAATTAGGTGGATCCTTACGTGAGCTATTTAATTTCATTATGTAATTTTCTTTTTTTTCTAGAGATCGATTGTAAATAAGTTTTGATAAGTTTTCGTAATTTTCTATATGTGTTTTTAGGTAGTCATGCTTTGTTGTTTGTTGTGGTTTACAGGGAAATGGCTGATTCTTGTTATAATGTCCTGTCAGAACTTCGAAAGGAGTGAATTTCGTTGTCGAGTGAATGCAATTATTGTAGGTTAGTACTGCTTCGTCTACAATTTCTCCAATATGCGTATTTTTGTTTTTTAATTTGATGATACGAATAAGTTCAATAAGTGTTGAGTGGAAGCATTCCACTGGCGAATTTCCATTAGAGTTTTTTGCGCAAATTGTGTGTAGGCAAATGTCGTAGAGCTCTAAAAACTCTCTCAACAATGTGGATATGAGTTGGCTACCATTATCGCAAACTATCTTTTTTGGTAGACCGTGATGGGAAAAGAAGTATCGCAGACATTTAATTAAATCGATACTAGTTCTTGCGGTCAACATATAAGCACCTGCGAATTTGCTAAATTTATCCAAGATAGTCAGAAAGTTTTCCTTGTTTATAGAAAATATATCAATATGGATAATTTCCAGCGGTTTTGCTGGAGTCTCGGTTATTTCAAATTTTATTCGCTCCCTATTACGATCGTATTTAAGTCTTTGACACGTGTCGCAGTTGTTTATGACTCTTGATATAATATATTTCATATTTGGGAAATAAATATTTCTTTTAAGGTGTTCTAAAGTCTATGTAATACCCCTGTGGTGCCATTTCTCATGATATTCCCTTACCAATTTTTCTTGTTCGTCTCTCTCTACAACATCTCTTAAGAGAATATTAGATCGTACTAATTTTATATTTGAATGGTTGAAATAATTTGAGTATACGTGTTGTACCACTCGAAAGGTGTCGTCGTCAGTCAAAATAGCAGTAAGTCTTTTCGAATTAAGGTAATTTTTAAAAATGGATATTATAACAGCTTCGTTACTAGGGTTTGTGTGTTCAATGATATATCTTTTTTTTTCTTTTAAAAAAATCTTTAACTTGGCCGAAATATCTGGTTTTGTGCTATTTTGTGATATTATTATCTGACTAGAAAATTCATTTATTGGTCGCTCTGATATGGGAATGCCATCATTCATATTCTCTTGCCCCGAATGTATGGTGGAAATGTTTTCAGATGCATCGATATTATTTTGCATAGATACATAACTTAAACCTTCCGTTTCCGATCTGGATGCTCTTGTTTTATTCATGTTGACCTCAATACGAGAAAGTGCATCAGCATTAGTGTTTAACCTGCCCTTTTTATGAATTATCTCATAATCAAACTCTTCTAGCTTTAGTCTCCAACGAATGAGTTTAGAGTTGGGTTCTTTAAGAGAAAAGAGCCAAGTAAGGGGCTTATGATCGGTTATGATCTTAAATTTCCTACCATAGATGTAAGGACGAAAATATTTTGTTGCCCAAACCACTCCCAACAGTTCTTTTTCAATGGTACTATAATTTTGTTCTGATTTAGATAAAGTTCGACTTGCATAGCAAATCGGTAAATCTGAGCCCAAAGGACCTTGTGAGAGTACAGCACCTAGTGCAACATTACTTGCGTCGGAAGTAACATTGAAAGGTTTGCTTAGGTCTGGATACTGCAAAATAGGATCATTACACAAAATATTTTTACAATGATCGAAGCAATTTATAAAAGAGGAATTTAGTTTTATAGATTTTCCTTTTCGCAGACACTCAGTCAAAGGTTTCGTCAAGTTTGAGAAATCTTTGATAAATTTTCTATAATATCCAAGCAGACCCAGGAAAGATTTGATCTGCTTTGGTGTTCTTGGAATAGGGAAGCTTTTAACGGCACTGATCTTATCAGGATTGGGCTTGATACCTTTAGAGGTTACAATGTGGCCTAAAAATGAAACTTCTTTTCGCAGAAATTCGGATTTATTGACTTGAATTTTTAAATTGGACGCCCTTAATTTTTGAAAAACCAATTCTAAGTTCTCTAGGTGTTCTTGCAACGACGTAGAAAATACTATTATGTCGTCCATATAGACGAGACATACTTTTCCCTGAAGATCCCTTAAGACGTTGTCCATTACCCGCTGGAAGGTAGATTGGGCATTTTTCAAGCCGAAAGGCATTCGGACAAACACGTAATGTCCATTTTCTACGGAAAACGCTGTCTTAGAAATATCTTGGGACCTTATTTCAACCTGATGAAAACCAGAAGCTAAATCAATTGTGCTGAA
Organism: Platycheirus albimanus; assembly: GCA_916050605.2. Lineage (NCBI taxonomy): Eukaryota > Metazoa > Arthropoda > Insecta > Diptera > Syrphidae > Platycheirus > Platycheirus albimanus. The sequence continues at coordinate 200,575,069 of OU696696.1, forward strand.
GTAGATGGATCTACCCAACTTATCCAATATTTCAGAGATGTTTGGTATGGGATACCGATCGTCTATTGTTTTTTCATTTAGCTTTCTATAATCAATGACTAATCTCCATTTTGCCTTCCCACTTGCGTCTTTCTTTTTTGGGACTATCCAGATTGGAGCTGACCAAGGGGAATAGCTAGGACGAATAATACCTTGATTAAGAAGCTCGTTTATCTGTCTCTGTACTTCTTCCTTATGAACATAAGGATATCGGTATGATTTACAGTATATTGGAATGTTATCTTTTGTCTTAATTTCGTGTTTGACGGTATTGGAAAAAGTTAAATTTTCTCCTTCTTTGAAGAAAATATCGCGATATTTTCGACAAATTTTTAGAAGCAAGATGGTTTCTTCTTTGTTCAGATGATCTATTCTTAAAAGATTTTTAAAATTAACTTCTGGGGTGTTCTCACTTGTTATTGAAAAACTATGAACTTCTCTATAATTTTCAGTAGAATCTGCCTTTATTGGCTGCTCAATTACGAAAGTCTGTGGGATATTTGAATTGTTTATAACTTCGATGTATGAATACCAGTTTTGAGCATAGTAAAGTCCTTCAGGAACAAACAAATTTGGTGTTAAACACGTCGGTTTAATGTGAATACTACCATTTTCTATGTCAACTGGTAAATGACATATTTTTTTGCTCAAACTTGGTACTTCACACAATCTAGATATAAGGTTTGGCTTAAAATTTAAAGGAATTTTAGAATCACCACTTTTCAATTGAGAGTTTTTAATATCAATTACAATTCCTAGTTTTTTGATAATATCAGTTCCTATAAGACCATCAAAGTAGTTATGAAAACCGAAAATTAAAAATGGTAAATTCTGACTTGATTTTAATTCTGGAAGACCTTTTAAGATAATTTTTTGGTCTATTGTATGAGTTGTGAAGAGGGTTTTTATTTTTATTGCCTGTGTTGTGAATGGTTTCAAATGATGACTAATGTTTGGATTTATAAAGGAGCAATTGCTTCCAGTGTCAATCAAGAATTTTAATTTTGTACTTCCCAGGCTGTAAATATCAATGTAAGGTAAAAGAGTAGAATTGTAATTGTTAAAATCCAAATATCCTATTTGTCTTCCGAGGCTGCGAAACGAAAATCCCTGTCATCTACCTCTGGGTTTTCATGATTCTGATGGCTATCTAAGTTTTGATAATAGTCTTGAAAAGAATGGTCCCCAGTTGCTTTTTGCCCTTGTTCTATGCACTTATCGTAGGCAACAGAGTCAATATTATAGGATTGAGGTTGTCTATTAACCAAGGAATTACGATTTGAGTTCGTGTTAGTACTTCCACTCCAAGCATCCATTGGTTCAGCTGGTGGTATGAATCCGGATCCAGAATTTGAATTGAATCTATTATTATTTGTAAAGTGGTTATTGTTTGACCTAGCTGGAATACGAGTGATAATTCGAATTTTGAGGAAAATGTTGTCTAGGTGGTATATACTGACTATCAAGGTGTGATCTAGGAGGATAATGATAATGTTGAGATATATTTGGTCTTGGGGGTGCAAAATTATTCCTTGGAACAAATTGGTTGGAAAACTGTGGGTAACTATATGCTTGGGGTGGCATGATTCGAGGTCTTGTTTGAGATTGTTTCTGAGCACTGTACGAACTTTTGAAGTAAAACCTATTTTGTTCTTCCAAACAGAAGTTCAAAGCTTGTGCTAGTTTTGATGGTCTCATGGCTCTGATTGTTGAGCCTAGTGGTTCCTTCAATCCAGATAAGAATGCATTCAAACACATTTCTTCGTAGAGTGATTTTTTTGCTGAAATTACGATTTGATTTTTTTCGTGTACCCTAACGTGATTCAATATAGTTGAGAGTATATGAATAATTTTTGCGTAAAAAGTTTCAACAGAATCCAGTTCTTGTCTTAGTGTGTGTAAATCTCGAATAAGACTTGTTTCATTTCTTTTATCAGCATAATGAGTAATTAAATTATTTTTAATATCTACCCAATTCGTGGTAGTTCCATACATATTCAATACCTCATTTGCTGGTCCTGTGATTTTGTTCCTAATAGCTAGTAAAATTATTTGACCATAACTTGTTGCTGTTATTGATTGAATATGAGACAGGATTTCTTCTACGTTATTTAAAAAATCAAAGAGTAAGTGAGGATTACCATCAAAATTCGGCATATCTTTTACCGCATCGGGAATCCGAAGCGAGTTAAATATATTAACTGCAAAATTTGCATCCATAGTGATTGAATTTGAACTTATATTGGTTGTAAGTGAAACTGAAGAACTAATAATTTTATCAAGCAGGGTTCTGTTTTGTAATGCTTCGAAATGTATTTTAAATTGCTTTTTATTGCTGAAACTAGTAGATTTCAACAAACTAGCTCTACGATATTGTGGCCGTAGTTTTTTTACGTAAAAAGGCATAAAGATTGTCTTAGCCCGAAAATATATTCTTATATAATATAGGTTTGTTATATATATAATTTTTTTTTTTTTTTTGAAAACGAACTTACCTTTACAAAATTATTTTTATAGAAGTCTTACAATTTCCTATTAATATTTACACATAACTTAATTTTATAGTTTTACTTTTTTAAATAACTTATCAATAAACATCTTAGTAAGAAGACAGTGTTGTTGATTTTTTTTTTTTTCGAAGTTACGACTAACAGGTTTTTTACCGCTTCTTGATCCTTGCTGGTTTTTTTTTTTTTAATTTTGTTTCAGTTTTTATTATTTCATAAACTTTTTAATTTCTATTAAACTTGGGAGTCTTAATGTTTTTTTTTAAAAGCTACTAATATTTCACTTGAAAATGTTGTTGCGTATATATTTTATTTTAAAAGCTACTCAACTTTTCACTTAAAAAAAAATTACAACTTTATACCGACTGCGCCAGTTATAGTCATGGCTCAAATATCGAGTTCGTTCCAGAAATAAAAGAAAAGTTTTATTTTATAATATGATATTTTTTATTTCGACCTTATTCTTTCAAGTCAAGACTAACACTAACTCTTAAATTAAGACTGAAAAACTCCCTTAATCATCATCTTCTTCGTAAGCTATATTTCCCCCCTTTTAATTTATACTCAAATGTATTTGGGTGCAATCATTTGCTAAGTGCAAAACATCTGCCGTTGTACCGTATGCTGGAGCTGGTGCTTAGGTGCAAACTTTCTTAGGTGCAAAACATCTGCTAAGTGCACAACATCTGCTGCTGTACCGTATGCTGGAGCTGGTGCTTAGGTGCAAACTATGTTAGGTGCAAAACATCTGCTAAGTGCACAACATCTGCTGCTGTACCGTATGCTGGAGCTGGTGCTTAGGTGCAAACTATGTTAGGTGCAAAACATCTGCTAAGTGCACAACATCTGCTGCTGTACCGTATGCTGGAGCTGGTGCTTAGGTGCTAACTATGTTAGGTGCAAAACATCTGCTAAGTGCACAACATCTGCTGCTGTACCGTATGCTGGAGCTGGTGCTTAGGTGCAAACTATGTTAGGTGCAAAACATCTGCTAAGTGCACAACATCTGGCAATTACGGTATTGTGTATATACATTATGGGATCAGGTGCAAACATATGTAATTGTTTATTATTATACATGGTTTAAGTTCAAGCATTTATGTTTGGACGTAACTTGCGCTCAAGGGGTATGTTAAGTCACAGCGCGAGCGATAGGAAGTTAGGGAGGAAGGGAAAGGAGGTGTCGATGAACATTGATCTTGAATGTTTGAAGTTCAAAATGGCAAGGGAAAATTGTGCCAGGCAATTCATTCCACATTCGTGTTGTACGGCTAAAGAAAGAATCCCTATATTTCACGGTACGTCCGAAATTGGGCTCAAGTGTAAACTGATGAGCGTTCCTAGCAAGACGAGTATGACGGGGGAAATGAAATGAGCATTTTTTGTAAAAGACTCTGTAAAATAAGGAAAGACATGAAACATTTCGACGATGTTCAAGGGATGGAAATGTTTCCATAATGCTTCTCTCTCCTATCAATTTTAACGCTTTTTTCTGAACTCTGTGAAGCAGGTGAAGAAAAGTTTGAGAAGCACCTGCCCAGAGATGGGAGTTATACTCGAGTTTAGGGCGTATAAACGCTTTGTAAATTGTAGCCAGATCAGGAGGGGTAAAAAACTTCTTGCATCTATTAAGAAAGCCTAAGCATCTTGCAGCATTCTTGGCAATCTCAAGTATATGATCATTCCAACGGAGATTGTCACTGATACACATACCGAGTACTGATAGCTTTTCGGCCTCCTCGATGCAAGTACCATTCATGGATAATGGCATAGGGGGTATGTTTAGCTTCAACGACAAAAGACAGCATTGAGTTCTCGACGCATTAAACTCCACACGATTTCTAGTACCCCAATTCACAATGCTGTTTAAATCGGAGTTTAATGAGCTTATCATTCGATTCCGTTGTAATAACACGTCCGAAGGCGAAGGCCGTGAATTATCAAACGTATATGAAAAGCTGAAGAGCTGACAATAGGTTTATCGTCGACGATGAGCGTTGGAACTGATGATGACGTTGAGTTCTTGACGTTTTTTACAAATGACCAGAAGTTTTTACTGCCTTTGGGACATTGCAGAATTTTTTGCCGTAACTTCTGGTCATGTAAAAATTTCGTTTTGTGTATAACGGAGTTGCACGAGTTCCTAACTTGTTTGTGTTTCTTCCGATTTTCCTCAGTTGGGTTGGCTTTGTAGGATCGGAAGCTTACTTCTTTCAACCTGATAGCTTCATAACACTCTTCGGAAAACCAAGACTTTTCTTTTGGTTTGATACATTTTGTTCTGTGAGGGACAAAAGTTCTCATTCCAAGAAAAATCACTTCTGTAATCATTTCAGCACTGGCATCAATGTCATTATCGAGGAAGCATAATGACCAGTTAAAGTTGCGAAAGAAATTATTCAGACCGTCCCAGTTTGCTTTCTCGTATTGCCAAACGGTCCTAGTGGGAATTTTTTCTTTAACTGGATGGTTGGAGATCGAGAAATTAGCTGAAATGACACAATGGCCCGAGGTGCCAAATGGAGAAGTTACTTTAATAGTATATTTATTAGGATGGGAAGTAAGGAACAAGTCAAGAGTATGGGCGGAATGCCCATCAACATCCGGTATACGAGTAGGCTCATCGACAAGCTGGGTAAGATGGTTATACTCAGCAAAGATCTCGGTATACCTTCCTTCGAGTGTTGTCTGGCCAGAATATCGGAGCCAACTTGAATTGTGTACATTGAAGTCGCCCGTAATCACGACTTCAGTGTGAGGACAATGGGAAACAATTCGGGAAATTGAATCTGACAAAACATCTAACTCATCACAAGTAGACATGCTGTCAAGATTCGGACTCCTGTAAAGAAAACAGTAATGAATGATATGCTTGCGGACAGTGAATTTGAGCCACAGGAAATTAAAGTTCGTATTAGAACAATGCCCATATTTGGGAAGGCTCTGGCAAGCAATATCATTCCTAACATAAACGACAAGACCATGGTGGGAAAAAAGTAATGGCACTAAGTTATATCCAAACTAACAAAATTCTGATAAATCAGTATTCTGTCCAACCTGGGTTTCACTTAATGCCAAAACAGCTGGCCTGTATTGCACAGTATGGGCGTACACAGAAAAGAAATTCTTTCTTAGCCCACGAACATTTGAATATACAACACAAAAATCACTTACCATTTTGAAAAACTAAACACAAAAGATTCAACTTTGACGAAACTAATTTCAGCCGTGCAGTATAGGCCCATATTAATTCCAATTATAAACAAACTGTCCTAGGTGTTATGCCCATAAAACAATTTGCAAACGGGAATTAATATAGACAAAAAAAAAACACGAAAGAATATAAGTAATAAGAAGTGAGTATTCAGCTTCCTCAATAAATACTTCCCTTGATTTTATATCAAGATCTTTCAAAAATATGTAAGTAATAAGATTGAATTCGATAGAGTTCAGTATAATTATCTTTATTCAGACTTGTGAAAGACTAAAAAATACTTATCATTAACTTAACAGCTAAGACCCCGCAAACCATTCCAGCAATGCATTGAATATCTTGCAGCTTGTGCGAGATATCGCATTACATCTTTCTTGTCGTCGGTTCTTGACACTATGCTGCTTCGTTTATAGAACCAGCTGTGTCAGCATTTTTCGTTGTTGACGACGATGACGATGTGTGGCTTGGCGGATGTTAGGTGATTGTGTTAACTCCTCCCTCACTTAGATGAAGGCCGTCCTCGGGCTTCTTGAGAGCCTTGATGACTTTTTGAAGGTCGACATTTTGGCGCTGCTTCCTCCGACATTGCTTTAGTTTGATAATGGTATAACAAACTGCAACGAGTGCAAGTGTCGCGCAGCAAGCTATAAGTGGATGGGTCGTCAATTTTGTCTCTATCTCACCAATGTAACGTAAATTGTCCATGTTCATTCTATGAAGGTGTGGTAGGCTCAATATTTCTTCATGACCGGTGATATTGAGAAGCGTAGATGTTGCACTACCGGGTTGCTTTTTCTGGATGTTATTTCGATTGACAAATTTGGACCCATTGATCCACATAGCATCATCAAAAGTCAGCAAATACGTCCCGTTGATGTCCGTCTCAAAATCATTCGCCTCCCTTATTCTGGCATTTCTGTTGTTTATTATAATTATGCCATCGTCAATAACCAACACAGATTCCCGATGGTCTGGCTGTGTGTTGCAATGAGCCATGCCTCCAGAGTGTAATTGTTGGGCGCAGGTCTTTCTCGGTAATTCCTTGCAAAATGTTAACGTTGTTGCTACGTTGCAGTCTTCAACAGCCAGCACTTGTCTTCCACATTCCGCTACCACATCGTCTCCATTGAAGAATAAAATATTGCCGTTATGAGCTACAGGGTAGATTATTACCTTCTTACAAAATAACTTAGGTCTAGGATACTTAATAATGAAGTGTAAAACGTTATCATTTTGCAGAACCTTTACATTTGACACTTCCATAAGTTCTGTAACACTTACATTAAAAAATTGTTCGTTTTTTATGACTTTTAAGTCATCATCATCTAAAATTACTGGGTTTATGACCCTGAGCTTTGCAAGTGTTATAGAAAGCATTAGATTTTGAATTTCCGAAATGAGCATTCTATTTCTTGCTAACAAGATTTCATAAAGATGGACAGTGTCGATTTGTGATTTTTTCGAATAAGCCAAAATATCATTTACGGTGTCTGTTAACCTATTAATTTGCTCCTGAGATTTTGTGTTTATTACAGCTTGTCTATTATTTGAATCGATCAATTGGGCTTGATTAAATTTAATTTTCTCAAAATCGTCGAAGTCAGGGGTGCCAGCTACAATTTTCAAACCTGTGCCTAAGAAATGTAAACTCCTTGTATTTCTATGGTGGATACTTATACTCGTGAAGAGTGTTTCTAAGTGCTTAAGGTCTAATTCCAAAGTTTTTCGTATATGAGACTGCGGAGGGAACAGCTCAGTCATGTTTTTTGATTCGTTTATTATTTGCTTAAAGGCAGCCAAATTTGTTGTGTGGCGTAAGTATCCGTTACCCTCCCAGACAATGACATCCCCGTCTAGTATTGGAATATAGTTAGAACTGGTGTAGTCCGTTAATTTAGCCACGACCGTTGTCATCATGAATAATAATAGAAGAATCCTGAAAGAGTAATTGTAATTAATTAAGCCGTGACTGCTGTCATCATAAATAATAGAAGAATCCTGAAGGAATAATTGCAAAAGTATAAAAAAATTAAGGTTCTATTTTAGATTGTCCTTATGGACCACCCTCCCTTTAATTAGAACTGTTGTACCTAAATCGGCTTCCACCTTCTCTTCAACGTATAATGGAGTTAACTTGTTACCTAATCGTCGATTTGTTTTGACTAATACCTTTTCTCCTACACTGAAAATTCTGTTCTGCCTTGTTTCATTTTCCCTTTGCAACAGTAATTCTTGGGCCTTTTGAACTTTATTTTTAATTCTTTCTCTAAAATCTGTCGGGGACCAGTGTATTACATCAATTGGTCTTTGGTTTGTAACAGAATGGACGGTCCTATTGTATTCTACTGTTGCTAATAGTATTAATTCGACTGTATCTTCTACTTTTCTGTCAAGTTTTAGACATCTTGCAATTTCTAATAGAGTGCTGTGAAACCTTTCTACTTGGCCATTGGATGTACTGTGTAAGGGTGGAGCATTTACTATGTCAACATTAAAATGATTGAGCAAAATTGACCTGATTGTCTCGGATTTTAAAGAAGCCTCATTGTCACAAAAGATTTGTTTTGTATTTGGGAAGATGTTCATTATCTCCAGGATTGGAACTTTTACGTCTATTATTGTACGTGATGGCATTGGCATTACAACCGTAAATTTGGAAAACTTGTCAATGCAAGTTAAAAAATATTTTTTATCCGTGGAGAATATATCAACGTGAAGCATTTCTCCAGCATACGAGGGGACTGGTGTCTCGCCAATCAATTGTTTTTTTGGATGGCGATCGTACTTCGACTTTGAACAAGTTTTACAGTTTGCCACAATCTCATTTGCCTGTTTTGTCATTTTTGGAAAGAAATAGTCACATAGGATTTGCTTAACGTTTTCTTGTGCTGCTCTATGTGCTCTGTTGTGTTCAGTAATTATAATTTCTTTTTGTTCATTCGGGTCGAATATATCTAACACAAATTTTCTAGTATGCCAAAACTTAGTTGATGGAAATAACTCGACTAAATTGTGTTGAATAAAAGCTAGAACTGGCAGGTCGCAATGAATTACGTTGACGACATTTATTTTAATCACGTTTTTTAAAGTGTTTATCAATGTATTCCTTTCTGAAAAATTGATAAAATGTGTAGATTTTTTACCAAATATTATAAAAGTACGGGTTAAAGCGATTGGGGCTTCCTCTATAACTATTTGATTTCTGAAGCAATTTAAAGGTTTATCTGTTGTTTCGATTACATAAGTCAAGGATAGTTCGCTGTGAATTGTAGCGGCATCAGAAGACGCCTCATTCTCCAATGCATGAATATTTTGTCGCGAAAGTGCATCAGCGATATAATTCTACTTTCCTGGCTTGTAAAATATTTGAGCATTATGCTCGTCTACAAAAGCTTTCCAGCGCTTAATTTTTGCGTTTGTGTTTTTATCTGAAACTGAAAATGAAAGAGGTTGATGATCTGTAAAAATATTTAGATTTTTCACTCCATAGAGATAGTTACGTAGATTTTTTAATGACCACACTATGGCCAACAGTTCTCTTTCGTTTGTTGCAAATTGCAACTCTTTATCTTTGAGTGTTGTTGAAATCATTGTTATAGGCTTTCCGTTTTGTAATAAAACCGCTCCAAGACCATGTGATGAAGCGTCCGTCGTAAGATCGAAAGGCTTCGTGTAGTCTGGATATAACAACGTGACGTCTTCTGACGCCAAAATTTCTTTTAATTTATTAAACGCTTGGAGTTCTTTCTCTTTTAATTCTATTTTAATTTTTTTTGACTGATTACTACTTATTTTGCCATTCTCACCCTTTAATAAATTAGTAAGTGGTTTAGCTATTGATGCGAAATCTTTTATAAAGCATCTATAATAACTAGCTAGACCTAGAAATGATCTTATTCTAAAGAGTGTAGAAGGTTGTGAATAATTTTTAATCGCCTCCACTTTCGCAGGGCAATTTTTTGTACCATCCCTAGACACTATAAAGCCTAGGTACTCTACATCCGTCTTAAAAAAGTTTGATTTTTCTCGTGAAACCCTCATATTCGCTTCATACAATTTTTTTAAAACCGAATCAATATCTTTGACATGTTCATTCTCAGTTTCTGAGAAAACAATTACGTCATCGACGTAAACATAGCAATTTTTCCAATTTGTTCACGGAGGACGTCATCTATAGCCCGTTGGAAAATACTAGGGGCGTTTTCAACCCAAACGGAAGGCGACAACATTCGTATTTTCCGCCGTTAACGGAAAAGGCAGTTTATTCCCGATCTCGTTCCGCTAATTCAATTTGGTGAAACCCTGATTTTAAGTCTAGGGTTGTAAAAAATTGTGCCTTGCCTAGATTTGACAAAATCGTTGTAATATTTGGGATAGGATATTTATCGTCTATGGTTTTTTGGTTGAGCTTTCGAAAGTCCATTACTAGACGTTTCTTTTTATTGCCCAACTCATCTTTTCCCTTTTTATCAACTACCCAAATGGGATTATTGTAAGGTGACCTTGACGGTCTAACAATGCCATTCTTCAGGAGATCCTTAATTTCATTATTTACAAAATCTGTCACACCCATAGGATATGGGTAAAATTTCGAGTAAATGGGGTCTTCATTTACTGTACGAATTGTGGCAACGATGTTGGTGTTATACGGCAAAGATTCATTTGAATCTGCAAATGTTTTTATTCTATTACGTATCATATTTTTAAAATCTATAGTTACGGATGATGGAACCTTAATGTCCTCTACTTTCTTAAAGTTCACATTGTCGCATTTATGAAACAGAATAGTTTCGAACCCTGAATTGAAGCGAATTAAATTTTCTTTTAAGCAAATTGTAGCATTAACCTGTGTTAATAGGTCAAGACCGATAATTCCGTCAAAAGTTGACAGGTTGGGTAAAATAAAAAATGTACTAGGTATTTCTCCCAAAAATATTTATAGAACATTTGAGTTCGATATTGTTGAAACCATGAATTGATTTTACTAAAAAGGGTGTGTCTACTGGCACTAAACCTTTTATCTCTCGTAATGGCATGATGTAATTTTTTGAGGCACCTGTGTCGATTAAAAACTTTACTAACCTCCCTCCTACTGTTTTTTGAATAAACGGTAGTTGGGAGTTTCCCCTAAAAAATTGACGTGGTCAAAATCGTGTACCTCAGTTTCCACTTCATCTACCTGTGACGCAGCTGTGGCTTCATAGTCACCTTCGTTATTCCGTGGAGGATTTTCTTGCAAATAATTTACTTTTTGGCGACGTTGTCCCGATTGTCTTTGAAAGCTACTTGGCCTTTTATATCTTTGTTCTTGCCCTTGATCATAGGTATCGTTGCTATTTTTTTGTTGATAGCTATTAAATTGCCGTAAACGTGATGATGTCAGATCAACATCCATTCTTTCACGACTGCTGGGGACTTTAGAACTGTTAAGTTACAATTGTTTGTCATTTTCATAACTTTGCCTTTTGTTAAAATATGGATTTTTACCCTGCTTATTAACTTGGCTGTTATAATTAAGGTTATTACTATTATTATTGTTTTGGTAACGGCTCGGCGATCGTTTTAACTCGGACCTTAAAGATTTTTCTTCAGAATTTTTCGCATAACTCGCCGCAAACAAATACCTTTCATTATTTGCTTCAACTTCTTGAGCCAAAGCCAAAGCAGAAGGCATATCGGACGGACGGGCCGAAAACAGAACATCACTTAATGTTTTTTTTAACCCAGATATGAAAACCCTTAGGGCGTCTCTTCTGTACTTTTCGTTCAAGGCAATGTCTAATGTACTGTCGTATGACATATTGGTTTTGTTTGTAAGGAGAGTAAGCTTTTTTTCAATCTCTTCGTAATATTCTAGAACGGTAAGGTTCCCTTGCCGCAATGTACTGAGCTCTTGCTCAATTAAATAAATCGGACGCACGTCGGCGTACGTAAAATCTAACCTAGCTATAATAGCATTAAAATTTAAAACTGTATTGAATGAAGCCAAAACAGCATCGGCTGGGCCTCTTATTTTATTTCTTATTATTCCAACTGCCTGGTAGTGTCTAGAACTACCATCGTATTTTTCGAAAACTTTGTAAGCGGAGTGAGCCGCTTGACGCCAAGAGACATAAGTGCCCTGTTTGCCCTCAAATTCCGGGAGAGATTTAACTATGTCGAGACACTCTTCACATGTCTTGCCTTCCACAATTTCAATTTCTTTAAAAATTTCAACTTCAGGTTTGTTTTGTGTCACTGTTAAATTTTTCACCGCATCACTTAACTTTTGTTCAAAATCCACTTTTTGAGCTTGAAGGGCACCACTGACTGCGGATTCTATTAATAATTTTAAATCTGTAGCATTCATTTTTTTTTCTATTTTTTCCCCAATTTTTAAGTAGTTAAATTTATCTAACAGTGTTTCAATATTGTTAGTTTCACTCATTAACCCGTAAAGAATGCAGTTAAAATAATTTCAATATTGTTAAAAAGGTCAATCAATGGAAGCACTCAAATAAAAAAAATAGCACTTGCAAGCTTTACAAATAAGACAAATTCTTACATTCTTACACACAAAAAAAATTCTTAATGCACGTTGGTGAATGGTGATGATTCCGGTTGATATTGTTCTTCCAAGTTGGGCGCCAGTAATAAGAAGTGGGTATTCAGCTTCCTCAATAAATACTTCCCTTGATTTTATATCAAGATCTTTCAAAAATATGTAAGTAATAAGATTGAATTCGATAGAGTTCAGTATAATTATCTTTATTCAGACTTGTGAAAGACTAAAAAATACTTATCATTAACTTAACAGCTAAGACCCCGCAAACCATTCCAGCAATGCATTGAATATCTTGCAGCTTGTGCGAGATATCGCATTACATCTTTCTTGTCGTCGGTTCTTGACACTATGCTGCTTCGTTTATAGAACCAGCTGTGTCAGCATTTTTCGTTGTTGACGACGATGACGATGTGTGGCTTGGCGGATGTTAGGTGATTGTGTTAACTTATACATCAAATGCTGCTCACCATCCAATGCAAAACCTCTTGCGATAAGCCTCACAAGAGGCTTGCATTGCATAGAAAGCAACAGTTATGTGTGGCGCGGGTGGAGAGGATGGGTATTGTTGGATGCTGTGCTGCGAATGCGAGCGAGGTATTTGGTGTATATATATATTTTTTTTTTTTTTTTTTTTTTCTTCTTTTTATTTTCCACTGATTTATTCTATTTACTTTTTTTAATTTTGGGTTACGAAAAGGGCTGGATTTAGTTTTTGATATTAATTAAATTGCACTGTGTATGTGATATATGAATTGGGTTTGGTTTATTTTTTTTTTTTGATTATTTTGGGTGACACACGCGCACAGAAGCAACGCGACCGCACACGACGAGTACTTGATCGACACTGAAACATTTCGACGATGTTCAAGGGAAATATCAAGCAATAATCTTGCTTTCGCGAAAGCGATGCACAGATTTGTTCCACTGTTCGGTGACATATGCTATCAGATCACCAGTGGAACGATTGCTGCGAAAGGCGTATTGACGGTCATTTAAAAGCTCCCGATCTTCGAGATATTTCTTGAGCTGACGATTTATCAGCGTTTCCATGACCTTGGAAAGAAGGGACGTAACACGTAAGTGCAATTGGTCGGTAGGAGGAGGGGGAGGAGGAGTCAGCTTTTTTTGGGACGGGCTGGACAAATGCTGTTTTCCATCTACTAGGAAAGATTCCTGAACGATAGGAGCGATGAAAAAGCTTACGCAGTGGTTTTGCCAGCGATGAAGAACACTTCTTCAGAAGAATAGGGGGTATACCATCCGGGCCAGCGGATTTGTGTATATCAAGATCTTGAAGTACTCTTGCTACTGTACGAGTGCGGAAAAATATCTGTCCCATAGAAAAATTAACGTTCTCAAGTACAGTAGGGGCATTGTTGCATGCAGGCAACGTAGAACTTGCAGCAAAATGAGCTGCGAGCATATTCGCCTTCTCTGAAGAGCTGACAATAGGTTTATCGTCGACGATGAGCGTTGGAACTGATGATGACGTTGAGTTCTTGACGTTTTTTTACAAATGACCAGTAGTTTTTACTGCCTTTGGGACATTGCAGAATTTTTTGCCGTAACTTCTGGTCATGTAAAAATTTCGTTTTTATATAACGGAGTTGCACGAGTTCCTAACTTGTTTGTGTTTCTTCCGATTTTCCTCAGTTGGGTTGGCTTTGTAGGATCGGAAGCTTACTTCTTTCAACCTGATAGCTTCTTCACACTCTTCGGAAAACCAAGACTTTTCTTTTGGTTTGATACATTTTGTTCTGTGAGGGACAAAAGTTCTCATTCCAAGAAAAATCACTTCTGTAATCATTTCAGCACTTGCATCAATGTCATTATCGAGGAAGCATAATGACCAGTTAAAGTTGCGAAAGAAATTGTTCAGACCGTCCCAGTTGGCTTTCTCGTATTGCCAAACGGTCCTAGTGGGAATTTTTTCTTTAACTGGATGGTTGGAGATCGAGAAATTAGCTGAAATTACAAAATGGTCCGAGGTGCCAAATGGAGAAGTTACTTTAATAGTATATTTATCAGGATGCGAAGTAAGGAACAAGTCAAGAGTATATGCGGAATGCCCATCAACATCCGGTATACGAGTAGGCTCATCGACAAGCTGGGTAAGATGGTTATACTCAGCAAAGATCTCGGTATACCTTCCTTCGAGTGTTGTCTGGCCAGAATAACGGAGCCAACTTGAATTGTGTACATTGCAATTGTGTACAGCTTCGTTTATAGAACCAGCTGTGTCAGCATTTTTCGTTGTTGACGACGATGACGATGTGTGGCTTGGCGGATGTTAGGTGATTGTGTTAACTTATACATCAAATGCTGCTCACCATCCAATGCAAAACCTCTTGCGATAAGCCTCACAAGAGGCTTGCATTGCATAGAAAGCAACAGTTATGTGTGGCGCGGGTGGAGAGGATGGGTATTGTTGGATGCTGTGCTGCGAATGCGAGCGAGGTATTTGGTGTATATATATATTTTTTTTTTTTTTTTTTTTTTCTTCTTTTTATTTTCCACTGATTTATTCTATTTACTTTTTTTAATTTTGGGTTACGAAAAGGGCTGGATTTAGTTTTTGATATTAATTAAATTGCACTGTGTATGTGATATATGAATTGGGTTTGGTTTATTTTTTTTTTTTGATTATTTTGGGTGACACACGCGCACAGAAGCAACGCGACCGCACACGACGAGTACTTGATCGACACTGAAACATTTCGACGATGTTCAAGGGAAATATCAAGCAATAATCTTGCTTTCGCGAAAGCGATGCACAGATTTGTTCCACTGTTCGGTGACATATGCTATCAGATCACCAGTGGAACGATTGCTGCGAAAGGCGTATTGACGGTCATTTAAAAGCTCCCGATCTTCGAGATATTTCTTGAGCTGACGATTTATCAGCGTTTCCATGACCTTGGAAAGAAGGGACGTAAGTGCAATTGGTCGGTAGGAGGAGGGGGAGGAGGAGTCAGCTTTTTTTGGGACGGGCTGGACAAATGCTGTTTTCCATCTACTAGGAAAGATTCCTGAACGATAGGAGCGATGAAAAAGCTTACGCAGTGGTTTTGCCAGCGATGAAGAACACTTCTTCAGAAGAATAGGGGGTATACCATCCGGGCCAGCGGATTTGTGTATATCAAGATCTTGAAGTACTCTTGCTACTGTACGAGAGCGGAAAAATATCTGTCCCATAGAAAAATTAACGTTCTCAAGTACAGTAGGGGCATTGTTGCATGCAGGCAACGTAGAACTTGCAGCAAAATGAGCTGCGAGCATATTCGCCTTCTCTGAAGAGCTGACAATAGGTTTATCGTCGACGATGAGCGTTGGAACTGATGATGACGTTGAGTTCTTGACGTTTTTTTACAAATGACCAGTAGTTTTTACTGCCTTTGGGACATTGCAGAATTTTTTGCCGTAACTTCTGGTCATGTAAAAATTTCGTTTTTATATAACGGAGTTGCACGAGTTCCTAACTTGTTTGTGTTTCTTCCGATTTTCCTCAGTTGGGTTGGCTTTGTAGGATCGGAAGCTTACTTCTTTCAACCTGATAGCTTCTTCACACTCTTCGGAAAACCAAGACTTTTCTTTTGGTTTGATACATTTTGTTCTGTGAGGGACAAAAGTTCTCATTCCAAGAAAAATCACTTCTGTAATCATTTCAGCACTTGCATCAATGTCATTATCGAGGAAGCATAATGACCAGTTAAAGTTGCGAAAGAAATTGTTCAGACCGTCCCAGTTGGCTTTCTCGTATTGCCAAACGGTCCTAGTGGGAATTTTTTCTTTAACTGGATGGTTGGAGATCGAGAAATTAGCTGAAATTACAAAATGGTCCGAGGTGCCAAATGGAGAAGTTACTTTAATAGTATATTTATCAGGATGCGAAGTAAGGAACAAGTCAAGAGTATATGCGGAATGCCCATCAACATCCGGTATACGAGTAGGCTCATCGACAAGCTGGGTAAGATGGTTATACTCAGCAAAGATCTCGGTATACCTTCCTTCGAGTGTTGTCTGGCCAGAATAGCGGAGCCAACTTGAATTGTGTACATTGAAGTCGCCCGTAATCACGACTTCAGTGTGAGGACAATGGGAAACAATTCGGGAAATTGAATCCGACAAAACATCTAACTCATCACAAGTAGACATGCTGTCAAGATTCGGACTCCTGTAAGTAAAACAGTAATGAATGATATGCTTGCGGACAGTGAATTTGAGCCACAGGAAATTAAAGTACGTATTAGAACAATGCCCATATTGGGGAAGGCTCTGGCAAGCAATATCATTCCTAACATAAACGACAAGACCATGGTGGGAAAAAAGTAATGGCACTAAGTTATATCCAAACAAACAAAATTCTGATAAATCAGTATTCTGTCCAACCTGGGTTTCACTTAATGCCAAAACAGCTGGCCTGTATTGCACAGTATGGGCGTACACAGAAAAGAAATTGTTTCTTAGCCCACGAACATTTGAATATACAACACAAAAATCACTTACCATTTTGAAAAACTAAACACAAAAAATTCAACTTTGACGAAACTTATTTCAGCCGTGCAGTAATTACAAACGTTTCCATCATCGTGTTTTGCCTTCCGGAAAGGTATATAGGACACAATTTGATACCGTAAAGGCAGTTAAGCCATTTGAACTGAAAAGGAAAGTTTTTCAATTATCTTCGAGATCAGGTTTGAAAATCGAATACACGTTTCACTGCTCTATCTGAATGTCAGTGTAATTTGTCTAACGTAACGCATTAGTGATTTTTAATTAGTTGAATTAAAAATTTATAAGCATTCATTTTTATGAATCAATATTTAGATTAAGCCAATTCACAAATTCAGTTAAAGTTAGTTTTATTAAATACTTTGATTAAATAACTTACGAATAGTATTAAGATTCTAGAGTTAAGATTTTTCTACATACAACTAAATTTTGAATAAAATATTGAATAGTTATTTGAAGTTTATAACGTTAAATACAAGTCTTATTATTTCATTAATGACATATATTTTCGATCAAATGGAATTTGGTCGTTGCATATTTATCTTAACAGATATGCGAGCTTAGAGTATTTCAGGTTCGAAGGGGGTTGGAAGCATCCCACTCTTTCATCGGTGGAATGTTTGTTAGATTAGTAGGTGCGAATGAAATGATTTTGCTATGAACAAGACGTTGAAGTGTGTATGAGTTTAGGATGATAGTATAGTAGAGTGAGCTTAAGATGAGGTAATCTTTTTCAAGGATTATCTCTTCGTGTTTAAGGGCTTCACATAAATATTTTCAGTGCTGAGTGGAGCCAAGATAAGCACAGGTTTTGTCCTGTTGCTTCATGGGAGATTTACGAGCACGGGGTACCAATTCCATCTTTAGGTATCCCCAGTCTTCAAGTGAGACACCGAAGATGATCATCCTAACAACAAGGGAACATAATTATGGTGACAAATTTTTAGTCGTTCCAAGTAGACGCTATCATCTACGCCTACCTTTTTTTTAAGCTACGAGGATTTCTTGGTTTGAGGATGAGTTGTTGGTTGGTTTTATTTCAGGTTCATTCAGGTATCGGTGCACCTTTGTATTGAATATTGATACGAGAGCTACGGATTGTATCATCCTGTGGTACAATCGACCATTGGGTCACCTAAAGTGACAAATAAATTCGGGCCCCCAACAAACGAACAATACGAGCAACAACAGCAAGACTCGAGATCTGCAGAGAAGGAAAAATAAGAGGTAACACGGCTGCCGCAGGGTTGCAAGGATTCCACCCCTATATGCTCCTGGGTGAACCAGGGCCACGCTGCAGACCGACGCAGCACTGACGAACAGCATCCTTGAAGCCTTTTAGCTATTCTCTCGTTGTTGGTAAGGGGTCGTCCTAGCTAATGAGAGGAGAGGTTCTAAGGGTCTTTGAGGTTTCGCACAAACGAGGAGGGGGCTGTTAGAGTGTAGTAGTTTGCGTGAATTGAACAATACGTTGAAGTAATGCTGGAATAGCGCACCTTAGAGGGAGGATAACTTGAAGGAGACAGGTATACGACGGGAGTTTAATGAAGCAAGCGATTACCTCTACAGGTTCTGACATATGGTGTAGCTTCTTGCTCTGAGGGTAGTTGAGTGGAAATATTTTAGTATTTGCCTCTTTGTGTTTCATGTCGTATTCTTTCTTGCTATCTTGGATACGGATTCTTTTTGTATCACGCGTGGAAGGAATATGCAGGGAAATACAAACGAAGACTTTAGAGGAGATATTAAGCAACTGACTACACTCATTGAGTAGGAAGGAGACGTGTTAAGAAAATAGGTCAGATATTACATCAACATCTGCCATCCCTTGATACAAATGTATCAAATCTTATAATTTTGTGCGAAGAATGATAAGATATGATGTAAGAATTACAGACATGGGGGTTGAACAGAGGTATAACATTCGCTGAGTGTAGATTCACAGTCATCATGGTGAAAGTGCCTTTTCGCTGCCTATGGAATTTGGGTGATATTGCATATACAATTCCTACTCGCCTCATAGATGTGTTCTAGTGGATTTTATTGTGTGGAGATAATTAGCCCAGCATGTGATCTTGGAGGTACGGCGTGTTCATATTAGTGTATAAATGTTATTTGGGGGTTTATGAGTTTATTTCTACACTACAGATGGTGTGGGGCATAAGTTTTTACGTGCCGTACGGACCTTTTTTGGTGCGCTTGATGAATTCGATGTTTATCTTTATCATTGCAGGGGGCGTTATCCGCAAAGAACTAAAATAATTCTGGGATCTCTATCGTTTCTTCCTTTCGATTGTTCATTTAACTTTGTTGATTAACCAGAGATGGGTGGATGATTCGAGAACGTCATAATCGATTTTTATTTTAACGTTAGAGATGGCGTATGAGAGGACATTATTCATATGAAAATCGTATATTAAATAAATTTATATCTATCGTTAAAGATGGCTATTTGTATAAAATTCTCAATCATCATATTCTTATTTAATTTTATCGTTACAGATGGCGCCCAACGTGGGGCCCAAATTTAGTCGACCTTAGGTGCAGCTAGTAATATTTTTTTTGAACTTTTAAACAACCAAAATTTATTCAGGTGTTTGAGCAAAAATAATTTTTTTTTGCTCATAAGAATTTGTTTGTTGAGGAAGATTTTTCAGTGTTGAACATTTTGTTAGGAGGGACAACATCTAGGTTTGGTTGGTGGAGTCTATTTTGTTCAGTTTCATGACTGGCTGGCAGATCGACGGTGTCTGTCGTGTCGTGGGAACTTTAGATTTTCGATTGAGACTTTTTTTTGGGAAAATTTTTGAGTATTAAAGTTATGCAAGAAGAATTTGAAAGATTAAGTATTTCTGTTATTAAGTATTTCTATTTTTTAAGGATTTCTATCATTAAGGATTTATAGAATTAAGACGTTTAACATAATATATTTTCAATTACGTTTTGAACTATTCAGGTGTTATGACTACACTTGGTATTGATTACTGATTCAAGCCCATGATCTTTTCTGCAAGCTCATGGATATAAGCAAAACCCGCTAAAGTTTGTTGTAAAATCGTAATTAACTTTTACAAACCTTTTGAAAGATTTAAATTGTGTTTGCAAAGTTATAATCTTTTGCAAAACTTAACTTATTGGATTGTTATATTGAATTGAATTCACCCTTTTGCAAAATTGTTGAAGAGTCCCAAGAAGAATTTTCTGACGGACCAAGTCAACACTGTACTTTTAAAATAGTGTTTTAAGTTTTTTTTTTTAATAAGTTTCCAAAATTTTTTGTTTTTGAATTTTAATTTGACCCTTGTCTGACTAAGTGTTATATCGTTGCACTTAGATCGCTTTTGTTTTCCAGTTAACTCCATCCGCCTTATAAACTTTTCAAGCTGTACTACCGTATAGCTTATACCAGTTTTAACGACTCGACTTCCATGTCAGGAAGAGGGAGAAGGTACGTTACTAAGAGCCCGTACAACCCGGCATACAGAGACGTTATAATTGATTCACCACCAGATATGCCGCAAGGTATCGAGGAAGAAGAAGAGGCTTTGGCTTACAACCAAACCGATGGAGGAGGTAACATCACAGACGGTGACATGAGTACACGTCTTGAAATGAGTAGCAACAATACCACCGAACAGGGACAATTGAATTGAGAAGCACAAGATGCTTTGAACTGTTCCGCTGCAATTCAAGAAATGGTGTCAGCTTCGGTGAATTCAAGCAGGCTCAATGACAGGAGATTTTTCAGTGACGCGTTAGCTCGCAGTCAATCTGAACTCCTGGAGCAAGTCACGAATTTAATCAGGGGATTACATAATCCTTCTTCTGGTAGTAACCTCACTTACAATGGTAACCCATCTTCTTCCAACTGCCCACCTCCAACACAGACTTTTAATACCCAACCGAGCAACTTAAACAAATCGACAAGAACAGGACCTACACGGTCAAATATAACACCTCACGTCGAAACAATAGTTGGAAACCAAATACGTTTCAATACAGGCCAGAACCGCGGTGACCTAGCATCACTGCCTACACCAGTCGTTGGACCTACAAGCCAGCAATACGTGCCAACTGTTCATCCAGTGGACATGGCTCAGGGATCCAACGTAGATGACTTTTTAACCAGAATGAATGGTTTCAGTCTTAATGGTTCGCATGGATCTTCATCCCCGCAAAGACGTGCTCCATCAAATTCAAATACGATTATAAAGTTTCCTCAATTCCACAAGTGGGGAATGAAATTCGACGGTAAAAATTGCCCCGTCGATGATTTTCTTTTTCAACTCGATCGAGTCAGAGCCAGTTATGGAGTAGTGTGGGATGAAATCCTTGCGAACTTCCATCAATTTGTGTCCGGATCCGCTGAGTCATGGTACTGGACGCACATAAAGAATAACCATCATACTTCTTGGAGTTCATTCCAAACATCTCTCGTCGAGCAATACCGTAGTCTAGAGACGGACCCGAAATTGTCTCGCAAAATTAATGACCGCAAGCAACAGCTTGGCGAAGCTTTCAATGATTTTTATGACTCCGTGATGAGCCTAAACTGACGTATGCGTGTCCCTAAATCTGAGCGAGAGCTCATAGAAATACTTAAGCTCAACGTTAATAGAAGGCTAGGTCCTCATTTAATTACGTTTAACACTAATAGTTGACGTCATTTAGCATATACATGCCGCAACATAGAGCTTTTTATGAATATAAGCCAGACGGCACGCGTACCAACAACTATACACCAAATACCCAAACTAATCAGCAACCAGGTCGTTACGTCAATGAGATTGAAGAGACACAAGAAGAGAAGATGATTGTTGCAGTGCCAGGTGCTGTAGAAGCGTTCCATAGAGAAGCCAAACCTATCGTATGCTGGAACTGTAAAGCCATAGGACATACGTTCCGAGACTGTCCCAAGCCGCCACTACATATTTTCTGTTTCCGGTGTGGCAAGGCAGGTGCTTATAGCCCAGACTGTACAAGGTGTGCGGGAAACTCCATGAGGAACAATCAACCATCCGGGGGGATTCGTTCCGTGGAACAGAACCCTCCTTCCACTCCCATATCAATTCTAAAACCTGACCGCGACAATACAAACTCAAACAATGAACTGAAAAATTTGAAAATAAACTTAGATAATGAAACCAGTAAAAATATTAGTAATGAAGTTAGTATGAATTTAAATAAAACAAATAGGAAATATGAATTTTTTAAGAAACCGTTCCATGAAAGGCTACAGAACTACTATGAAGTTAGAAAAAGAATTGTAACCTTTCCGGAACTAGTTAGTTAGTTAGCTATAGAAACTTTATTTATAATATTTCAATTATATCTACAATAAATTTCATAGTTTAATATGGTTTGGCTTAAAGCCGTCTACCAGAATGACATTATAACAATATTATACATTTCTTCCTAAAATAGGAAAATAAAATAAAATTTAAAAGTCGCCTTCGACTATTCGGGTTCTATAATTCAGTGCCATCGTTGTGTATTTATACAATTTCTCCCAACCAAGACTTCCATTCAAAATACATAAAACTTCGCTCATAGTCATTATGGATTTACCGAAGAATCTGACTCGAAATTCACTTAGAATCGGGCATCTGGCAATAAAATGATAAATATCTTCTCTTTCCTTGAGGTTGCAAATATCGCACAAAATAGGTAGGTCCGGACGATGTGGAATGTAGTTAAGGTTGATCATTTCCCCTCTTACTTTAAATATCGTACTTATCATTGAAAGCGGTAATCTGTTTAAGAAGTAGGAGCTTCCTTGTAAGTTGTAGTCGAGCTGGCTATATATCGTCCTATACTGAGAAGATTGAGCTTCCAAGGTATAACCACTGTAAGCTGAGCGCGCTACACCACCCAGTAAATTTTGAAACATGTTTCTCAGAATAGTGGGTCCGATACCTGGTTGAATCTGTAACCTTTCTCCACACTCAACGCCTATTTCTTCCCATTTTTTGACGAGGTTGCCTCTTAAAGTAATTATCGACTTGAGGATCAATTTGGGTAGTCTTGTTTCATCCATCTCCAGCAGCTTAATTATATAATCGAAGTGTAATTTTAGCATATTTAAGAATAACGGTGGCATTGTAGTTTCAAGGTGCACCATGTAATTAGGAGTACAGGCCGGCAACCGAAAAATGCGTTTAAGAAAATATCTTTGAAACTTTTCAACAACATCGAACTGCCAGCAACCCCACACTTGAGCACCATACAGCATGATGGAAGAAGCAGTGGCACGAAATATCTGGATCTTTGCGCTATGGTCCACAAACCTACTCTCTATACAACGTCCCCAGATTGAAGAAATAGCTCTCTTTGCCTCAGCTAATTTAGTTTCGAAATGTTTTTTAAAGTTAAGGTTAGCACAGATCAATACACCGAGATACTTATACTCTCGAACAATTTCCAAATTCTGACCCTTGTAGGTCCACCTTTCGTTTCTCGAGTATCTACCACCTCCATCCCTGAAGATCATCATTTTAGACTTTCCAAGGTTAACAGTCAGGTTCCAAAGATCACAGTAGCGCTCCAGACGGTTGATCATGAGCTGCATTCCGTCAACTGATTCCGCCAGAAAAACTATGTCGTCAGCGAAAATGAGGCACGGTATTCGTAAACTTCCGAACTCAATACCCCCTCCCACTTCCTCGACAATGTCATTTATAAACAAAATGAACAAAGTCCTCTGATGTAAATTGTCCGTCCCAAACATAAGACACATTGTTTTCATACATTGCTTTCAGCAGATTCACAACTTTGCTTGAGATACCCAAGGCATAGAGCTTATAGAATAACGCTGCACGGGCAATGGAGTCAAAAGCAGCTCTGAAATCTACGAAGAAAGCATATAGCTTCTTCTTTTTGCTTTTAAAGTAATCGGCAATGTGAAATAAGGTGAAAATCTGATCTACAGTCGAGTGGTTTTTCCTAAAACCAGCTTGGAACATGTTGAGTATGTTTCTGTCGTTAACCCACTCTGTTAGCCTTTTAAAAATAAGTGCACTGAATAACTTCACTGAAGAATTCAAAAAAGAAATGCCCCTGTAATTCTCGGGATTATCGTACGCACCTTTCTTATGCAGCGGATAGATAATTGCTTTTTTAAAGCAGGCTGGCACCTCTGCGGTTTCGAAAATTCTATTGAATTCTTTGGGGAGTGAAAACAGGTACTCGGACGTACAGTTTATATAGAATTCTGAAGGGGAATCCTGTCATCTCCTGGGGCTTTACCAGATCTGGTTTTTTCTAAAGCAGTCCGAAGTTCCAGCACTGTAAACGGTAAATCAAGGATATAGTCTAAGAAAACCGGAGCAGCATATTGAGGCAGGGGTGAAAACTGCGCAGTGTTGAGTAAACTTTTAAAGTAATCCTGAAGCTCGGTTGCGTGCAGTGAAGATCCAATCCTACTAGGCCGTCCGTTAATTGCTTTAGCCGCTTTCCAGAATTCTGCCGAAGACATCGCTGAGTTTAAGCGTTGTATGGATTGTTCATCGTTTTGCTTACGCTTGGCAAGGCAGATGTGTTTGTACTCTTTGTTCGCAGACGCATACATAGTCTTAAAGACATGCAAGTTATATTTTCTCAGAAGCTTTAGTAAAGTAAATGATTTTTTTCTTGCTTTAAAGCATTGCAAGTCAAACCATTCTTGTTTAAAATCATTCTTCTGCTTCCAGTTATTGGTTACTGGGACTGCAGTTTTCATTATGTCAGTAAGTCTGGTCATGTTTAAATTATCACCCTCTGAGCTATGTTTTCTCAGTTCCTCATTTAAATTAGTTTGGTAAGCCCGTACAAAATTTGAACTATTACTCCAATGTAGCTTTGGAAGGAGCTCAAGCGACTTGGAACAAGATAACTCATCTGCCGGCCTTGAATTGCATGTGATTTCTAAAGGCATATGCTCCGAAAAAGTTTGCTGCCCAACACTAAAACTTCTCAAAAGATCATTCCACCTTCCAGAAACTATCCCATAGTCGATGACTGAACACGCCGTTATTCGGATAAATGTGTATTCACCCTTAACATCTCCTGCACAACTTCCATTCAAAACTCTAGCATCTAAAGAGTCCGCTAAATCCAATATTTTAGTACCTTTACCATCGCATACTTCATCTTTTGACTGACGAATTGAATTAAAAATAACTCCAGCTGATCCGCTTAAAAAGCTATTCTGTGAGCAGCCAATCCTGGCGTTAAAGTCACCGACAAGTAATAGATCCCCGGAGTTTAAGGATGAAAGTCCGTCGCATAGTTTGTCGAAATCTCTCTGCCAGTGATTACAATTTAGATATATAGGAATGATATACACTTTCGAACCGTTATACGTGACCTCCAATATATTAATTCCTTCCCTTTGCACAAAATTTATGGATAATCCACAAAGTCCTTTTCGGAAACCAAGAAGCTGTCCTCCACTTCCTCTCCCATACGTATTTGTTTTCACCGCTGGCACCCATTTTAGCTTAAAATTATTAAAAATACCTTCAAATTTCTCTATCTCATTATCTAACACATGCGTTTCCACAAGTAAAAATATATCAAAGCTTTTAATGTAACTAAAGAAATTCATAACAAAAAATTTATTTTTTAGCCCTGATATATTATATCCTAATATTCTTAAATCTAAAGTATTAATTTGATTCTGGTAGACTTGATCGCATCATTCTCTCGCACTCATGCTTGTGTTTTGACCCAAAAGCTTTACAGCGGATGCTTTCACATTTTGATGTGGTGAAACGTTGCTAACTTCGTGTACATTCCCATTTGACGTTTTGGGACTGACATAAACGTTGACATTTCTTACTTTGTTTACTTTATGCTCTTCATCCATAAAAGTTTCTAAATTATTTAAAATCGAACAATTACTGCCGAATATTGTTTTTAATGCCTCCATAGGATCAAGAGTACCACACTTTAGCCCCTGCTCTAAATCCCAGGTGAAAAGCTTGTCGGATATGGCAAGCTTATCGTCTTTGAGCATAGCTTTAACTTGTGGAAAATTAGCACGCAAACGCAAGCACCTGTGGACTGGGACCAAATGGCTTCGTCTGCATCGCATTTTGTATGGGAGATCTTTAGGAATGTAAATTTGAGATCCCTTTAAATCCTTCGCATTCTTAAGAACAGTCCATGCTGCATTGCGGCTTTTCATTTTAACAACTATTATTGCTGATCGGGAATCTTTAGCTGATATTGGACGCGCGTAATCAATATCGGAAACATCTGCAGATGAAAGCAAGCCAGCACAAATTGATTTAGCTTTCTCAGTCAAATCAGCATCTCCAACCGCCGGCATATGTACCACGACATTAGACTCCGTGCCTTTTTGCAGTAGTTTTTTAGTTTTAGTTTTATTGACTTCATAAATATAAATAAATTACATATTTCTTGTTTGATATTGCTAAGTCTTTGTATGGTTTGGCCGAAGGCCGTCTACCAGAGTGACATTTAAATTTAATTTATACATTTAATATACATATCTGCATTATTATTATTTCAAAATAAAGCCTTAAAAGTTTTCTTGAATAATTTGGTTTCTGTAACGAAAAGCATTTGAGATATACCCAACTAAAAGGTCCCATCCACGCTCTCCATTCAAAATAGTGATCACTTCATCCAAACTAAGGGTGTCCACTGCAAAGAAATGCCTTCGAAATTCCTTGAATATTGGGCAGATTCCCAGAAAGTGAAAAACATCTTCGCGCACTTTCAAATTGCATAGATCGCACAATAAAGGTAATTCTGGTCGATGCGGAATATAATTCAAACCAAGGACTTCACCTCTTGCCTTAAATATCATGCTGATTTGTTCAGTTGTGCTTTGTGTCAGGAAATACGTGTTGTTATTTAAATAAAATGCACGACTAGGTCGCACGTACTTGCTCTGTTGGTGCAATAGTACGATGAAAACAAACTTTTCGATCAATAAGAACAATTCATTTTTGAAAAATTTGGTAAAAACCAAAAAAAATTGGCTAAAACTGGAAAACTCGATATACGGGAGGTAACGTTAAGAAACCTTTAATATTTAAAATTAAGACGTTATCTTTTGGGTGTTATAAATGATACAAATGTCCACGTATGGGTTATGGCCTAATTAATAATACTGTTAAAAGCAATTTCCGCTATTATCATGTATAGCCAAAAACTAAAAATGCAGTTTTCCTTGAAGTATTCTATATATGTTACATACAAAGTTTCATAAAAATCAGGGGAGCCTTTTTTGAGTAAATTAGAAAAAATGAAAAAATTGGCCAAAATCTAGTGGCTCTTTGTATAGGAGCCACCATTTAAAAAAGAGAAACTGAAAAAAAATCAATGCCATCTGATAGGAAGCTGTAAGGAACTATACGAAACAAAGTTTGAGTGAATTCGATGCAACCGTTGACAACTTATGGCCATTTGAAAAAAAAGCCGTTAAGAGCAGATCTCCGTTCTTTGCATTTTTAGCCAAAAACTAAAAACGCAGTTCTCTTAAAAACACTAAAAGAATATAACACACAAAGTTTAATCAAAATCGTTAGAGCCATTTTCGAGAAAATTAGAAGAAACCAAAAAAAGTTGGCTAAAACTCAACGGCTCGTTGTATGGAAGCCACCGTTTAGAAAGGCTTCAGTGAAAAATTTACTAAACCATCCTATAGAACACTATTAAAAACTGTTTCAAACAAAGTTTTAGTTGATTCAATCAAGCCGTTGTGAACTTATGGCTATTTGAAAAAAAGCCGTTAAAACCTGATTTTCGTTACGACCATTTGAGGCAAAAACAAAAACGCAGTTTTGTTAGAAATGCTTAAAGTAAGCTAAATTATAAATTTAATCAAAATCGTTAGAGCCGTTTTCGAGAAAATCCAAATTGAAAAAAACCGGTACTTGAAAGGTACCAGTTTGAGCCGGGCTAAAACGAAATAAAAAAAACCTCGACAACCGTTTTCCTTCAAACTACTATATATCAAGTTTGAAGAAAATCCGTCAAGCCGTTTAGGCTGTAGCATGACGTGAAAAAGCGCACATCCGCACATCCGCACATCCGCACATCCGCACATCCGCACAGACGCACAGACGCACAGACAGACCGACGGACGGTATGGCGAAAACCACTT
The DNA here is from genome assembly GCA_916050605.2 of Platycheirus albimanus. Classification (NCBI taxonomy): domain Eukaryota; kingdom Metazoa; phylum Arthropoda; class Insecta; order Diptera; family Syrphidae; genus Platycheirus; species Platycheirus albimanus. The sequence goes on from OU696696.1 coordinate 200,603,001, forward strand.
TTTTGGGCTTCTCTATCATCGTAATGTCATGTTTGATTAAAACCTCGATTTTTTTTTCTGCACGAAACCAATACTTGCCCTATAGAGCAAGTAAAAATGATTCAGTTTGCAGTAGTAGGCTCTGTATTGTGATGACTCCGCTTCCTTAGTGAACTTATCATACATCATATTTCCAACGTTCTTTAGCAAATTGTGGAATTTAAACTTTAGGTCATCAGGATTATCGTTGATAAATACTGCAAAATCTGTTGAAGATTCGTTGGCCAATTTGTTCCACTCATTAACGCAAGCTCCTCCGGAGTTTATCAACTGCGTGAGAACCAGTCTTGGAATCCTTTCTTCTCCCATCGCCATTACTCTTGCCACGTAATCGAAATGCATTTTGAGCGTATCCAAAAATAGTGGTGCTATACCTGTTTCCAAATATAACATGTAATTTGGTGAACTACCCGGCAGTCTGAAAGTATTTCGAATGTAAAAACGAAGGAATTTTTCCACAGCCTCGAAGGAAAGATATCCCCAAACTTGGGCGCCGTAAAAGAGAATTGATAGTGCAGCTGTTCGAAAGATTTTATACTTCGCTCCATGACAAATGTTTTTTTTGTCTATACAACTTCTCCACACAGAACACATAGCACGTTTAGCTTCAGATAATTTGCATTGCAAATGCTTATTAAGATTTAAGTTAGAAGCAATTAATACTCCTAAGTACTTATACTCCTTAACAATCTCTATTGGTTCATCATCAAACGTCCACCTTTCACTTCTAGAGTATCTTCCACCCCCACTTCTCATAATCATGATTTTTGACTTGGCAAGGTTAACCGATAAATTCCAGGTTTCACAGTAGCGTTGGAGCCTATTTATCATTAGCTGCATGCCATTTATAGTTTCCGATAGGAAAACTAAATCATCTGCGAACATAAGTCCTGGAATATTTTTTCCACTCATAACAATTCCCCCTTTTACACTCTCGATAATGTCGTTTATATACAGAACAAAAAATAGAGTACTGAGAACGCATCCTTGCTTAACACCCATTGGCGTTTCAAACTCGTCTGAGAGGAATTTACCGTTCCATACCCTGGCAACATTTTCTTTGTAGATTGCTTTAATGACAGCTATCATTTTTGTAGAAACTCCGTATCTGTAGAGTTTAAAGAAGAGCGCTTCCCTGGGAATTGAATCGAAAGCGGCTCGAAAATCTACAAAAAAAGCGTACAACTTTTTCCCTCTCTTTTTATACATGTCGCCAATATTTACCAAAGAAAAAATTTGGTCTATCGTTGAATGGTTTTTCCTAAAACCCGCTTGGAATTCGTGCAAAATCTGCTTGTTTTCAACCCACTCGCTTAGCCTGTTAAAAAGTATTGAGCCAAATAACTTTGCCACTGTGTTGAGAAAAGAAATGCCTCTATAATTAGTCGGATCTTCAGGATTTCCTTTCTTGTGTAGAGGGAAAATAATTGCTTTTCGAAAACTTCCTGGAACATCACTGGTCTCAAAAATTCTGTTGTACTCCACGGTTAAAAGGTTTACGAATTCAGGTGTTAAATTTTTAAAATATTCAAATGGTATTCTATCCTCCCCCGGCGCTTTTCCATTTTTGGATTTCTCTATAACCATTTCTACCTCAGCAAGTGTGATAGGAGCATCTAAGTATTCATCAAATATATAAGGTGCTGCATACTGAAATGATGGTGACATTTGGGGGGTATTGAGGAGATTCATGAAATGAATCTTTAACTCCTCTATATTGATAACTGTGCAGGTCGTGTTTTTTTTCCCACTTACAAGCCTAACTGCTTTCCAGAATTCCGCTGAAGAGTTAGCTTTGTTAATTATCTCTATGTTTCTTTGATCCATTTCACTTTTCTTTGTCTTACAGAGCAATTTATAATATTTGTTTGCATTTGCATAGAGCTTTTTGAAGTAAAAGTTGTTAGTCGTTCTCACTAGATTCAAAAAAGCGAAAGATGAATTTCTAGCTCTCAAACATTCACCGTCGAACCATTTTTTCTTCTTTTCCAACAATTTACTTCTTGATGTCTTTTGTGGTGCTGCTTTTTTGATTATTTCCAACAGGGTTTCTACGTCTGGACTTCTGAGGGTTAACTGGTCTTCAAGTTCTTTTTCTAGGTTCCTCTGAAATAACCACAGGAAGTCATCTTTCCATACTAGTTTTGGTAGAAGCTGAAGCATGGGAATAGTAGCTTCACCTGAAGATGTTTTCAATTTGAAGGATACCTCTAATGGCATATGATCTGAAAACAATTTAACTGCTCCTCTAAAATCATCAAAAAGTGAGTACCAATCTCCAGAAATAAAACAATAATCTATTACTGAGCATGCTGAGCCTCGAATAAAAGTGAATTCTCCACTACTATCACCTTCACAGCTTCCGTTTAATACACCGCAGTCAAAATTATCTGCAAGCTCGAGAATTTTGGCTCCTTTTGCATCACATATTTCGTCCTTAGACTTTCGATGGTAAGACATTTTAGATGTAACAGATCCATTATTGAAACTATTTTGCGAAAGGCCTATCCTTCCATTGAAGTCTCCGATCAACATCAAATTTGTTGGTTCTAGTACATTGACGAGATCCATCAGGTTTTCGAAGTCGCGTTGCCAGTGGCTACAATTCAGATAAATTGGAATGATGTGATGAATTTTTTTTTCTACCTTGATTTCTATTATTCTAGCATCGTTTAAACTTCTGAACTTTATTACAGCATCTTTGATTTGCTTCCTGTATCCGAAGAGCTCACCACCACTTCCCCTTCCAAATATGCTGGTCTTAACAGCTGGTATAAATTCTAATTCATAATTTGTGAAAATATTCATATAACTAGTTTCATCATAATCTACAACATGTGTTTCTAATAAAATAAAAATATCGAATTCTTTAATATAATTGAAAAAATCTGCAAATATATTTTTGTTTTTAAGCCCGGCGATATTGTAGCTTAATATTTTTAACGATGAAAAGCTTAAGTTCGCCTGGCAGACGGCTTCTTCTCAATTGGATGATTGTACGTGTGAACTCCCATTAGGAAATCCACCCGAAAAGTGTACAGCGGCTTCCGCTTCAATTCTGTTTCCACCTTTAGCAATTATTTGAGTTATGACATTTCTATCATTCTCCGAAGTTGACATTTCTTGGTTGTTGTTAATTTCTTGTGCTCCTAAATTATTTAATAAAATTAATAATGATTGGGGAATTTCTCCTATAAGCTGTTTTATTTTGGATAAACTGTCGATTTTACTTCCATTTCTCAGACCTAGTGATGAATCCCATGTGAAAACTGTGTCCTCTACGTACAGCCAAAACAACCTTTGCAGAAATTTCTTCCTGTTTTGCTCTGAGGGTTGACAGATCGGCATAGAGTAACTGGAAGTCAGTTTTAGACACGAGTTCTGAAACAAGCCTTGCATTATTTTCCATTAGGATTTCCCTCATTTTGTCCGCACTGATTCCTGATGTTGCCATTTCGATTAGGTTTTTTGAGGGGCCTCCTTTTGGATTATTATAATGTACAGGGGAGGTTTCTTCGAGCCCTCTTTTGTTCATAGGTTAGGTTAAATTTGGCGGAACCTTTGCTAAGAGTTTTAGGAGTCTTAAATACTATGACTTACTGGTATTTTGATTTGCTGGTATAATTATTGTACTTTTTTCGAGTTTTCACAAAAAACTTTTAATTTATCTTGTATTTTAAGGACTTTTTAAGGATTTTTTCTATGAAGCTTTTCTAAGGCACACCACTTTGACAGATCGCAAATGTCGACTCCCTTTTTGCAGTAATTTTTCAAATTGGTCTTCGAGCAAATTGTTTTTTCTCTCCAACTCAAGAACTCTAGCTGAGATGCGATCGTTCTCCTGCTTCAACCCCATAATTTCGGCGTGGAGCTCCAGAAAGTCGGCCTTCGAAGGCAGCTGTTGGCAAAGCTCCTTGTTGTTGTCACGCAGAATCTGCACAAGATTCTCTGTAGTAATTTTGTTGGGGGCGGTCATTGTAGGTTTGGAAGATACTGTTATTGTTCGGGTGATATTTCAAGCAGACCTCTTTTGCTCATTTAGTGAGGTTAACTTTACATGCAAACTAGGCAATTCTATTTTTAGCTTAATAGCATAAACTTACTCAGTTGTTTTGATTTTTTGTGGAGGCACACTGGTTAGTTACCAAATTCGAAATATTTTTGAAGCACTTTAATGAAATTTTATTACTTTAAAACGACTTTTTTCAGGAGCTTTCTTAACAAAGACACGTTATTTTTGACAGTTCAAATGTCATCCTTTCCGGAACTATCTAATCGCATTCGCCGAACACGGCAACGTTTTCAGCAGAAGAGGACTGCATATCTTAATATCGCATCTGCCATCATTGGAAAGGAGTCAAACGATTCTCGTCCGTACGTGACGGTAGAGATTTTCGGGGATAAGCTCCTCGGTCTCTTGGACTCCGGAGCCTCAGTTAGTTGTGTGGGTAAAGACATGTTATAGTACCTACAAGAGAAGCATATTGCGATGCAGAAAGTAGAGACTACTGTGTCCACAGCAGATGGACAACGACAGGCGATAGTCGGATTGGTTACAACCAAAGTCATCTACAGCAACTTAAGTCATGATATGCAATTTTACATAGTACCGTCATTAGCTCAACGGCTATATCTAGGCGTTGACTTCTGGCGGAAGTTCAAGCTAGCACCAAACATTATTTCGAGCACTTCGGGAATTTCACCGGATGGAATTCCCAGTAACCAGTGTAAACTAAGTGACGACGAATCCTAAAGACTTCGAGAGGTTGTTCGTAGTTTTCCCTCGTTCACGAGCAAGGGGCTCGGGAGAACGCACTTAGTTGAGCATAACATAGACACGGGTGATGCAGTGCCAATCAAACAACGGTACTACCTCGTCTCTCCAGCGATACAATCCCTGATGTATGAGGAATTGGATCGTATGCTTTCGTTGGGTGTAATCGAAGAAAGTACCAGCGCATGGAGTTCCCCAGTTGTGTTAGTTCGCAAACCTGGTAAGAACCGATTGTGTCTGGACTTTCAGAAGGTGAACGGGGTAACGAAAAAGGATGCGAGACCAATTACTCATATAGAAGGACTGCTAGCCCGCCTTTCGGATACACATTATATTTTTAGTGTGGATCTTAATGACGCATTCTGGCAGATACCTCTGGAGATGACGTCTCGGGAAAAAAAGGCGTTCACGGTACCAGGGCGACCCTTATATCATTTCAAGGTTATGCCATTCGGTCTATACAATGCGGCGCAGAGTCTGGGCTATCTCATGAGTAAGGTAGTGCCATCAGAACTGCGCGACCAGGTGTTTGTTTATCTCGATGACCTATTGTTCGTGTCAAAGACATTCAACGAGCACCTACGAATTCTGAGTCTAGTGAGTCGAAGATTGGCTGAGGCAGTACTGACAATCAACGTGGAGAAATCCAAGTTCTGTTTCGATGAACTTCAATACTTAAGCTATCGGGTCGGACAAGGCTGTTTGAAGGCCGACCCTGACAAAATTGCGGCAATCACAAGATTCCCGGTCCCAACCACAACACGCCAAGTTAGGCGATTTTTAGGCATGGCCGGCTGGTATCGGAGATCTGTGAAAGATTTTTCAACACTTGCCTCCCCCTTAACCGACGTATTGAAGAAGGGCAAAGCGTTCGGGCTTAGCCAGGAAGCTCTAGAAGCATTCTCGAACATCAAACAGGCGTTGACCTCAGCACCTGTCCTAGTCCATCCCGATTTCACGAAAGAGTTTGTGATTTTATGCGATGCATCCGCGTCCGGAATCGGATATGTTCTTTGCCAACGTGATGAAGATGGAGCAGAACAACCCATATACTACTTCTCACAAAAGCTAAACGCTGCGCAAAGGAATTACTCCGTTTCCGAACGCGAATGCCTCGCCGCGTTTCTTGGTATACAAAAGTTTAGATCGTACGTGGAAGGGAATCGTTTCCGTGTCATCACGGACCATGCATGCCAGCTTGTAGTGGCTGATGACCCTCAAGGATCCTACTGGTAGATTGGCCAGGTGGAGTATGCGACTCCAAGGATTCGATTTTGAGATAGAGTATCGAAAAGGTGCTTTAAACGTAGTTCCTGACGCGCTTTCGTGCATTTATGAAGACGACGAAGTAACTGTCGAAGCAGTATTATTATGTCTATCTCAGGTCGAATCCAAGGAGGTGCTTCATTTGGACTTGGATGACCCGTCATTCAAATCGGAAGGATACTTGGAGATCATCAACCACATCAAGAAGGAACAAGAACGATTACCTGACCTAAGGGTTTCTGAGGGTTTCGTGTATAAACGCACGAAGCACGCCCAAGGAATTCCCTTAGCGGACGATCTGGCTTAGAAACTGTGCATTCCATCCGAGTTGACAGACTCGCTAATCTCCTTAGCTCATGTCCTTCCGAGAGCTTCTCATGGCGGTGTGGCAAAGACGTTATACAGGTTGAGACAGCGTTTTTATGGGCCAAACATGTTCACACAGGTGAAACATTTTGTGGACAGGTGCGAGACCTGTAAAACAAGCAAAGCAGCAAATACGACACTTAGAGCCGAAATGGGTAAGAGTTTTCAAGTGGAAAGGCCGTTCCAACACTTATATGTTGACTTCTTAAGGCCCTATCCACGGTCAAGAAACGGAAACTCTTACATCATTATCGTGCTGGACCAACTGACAAAATTTGTCATAATCAAACCTTTGCGAAAAGCCACATCTGCCAGTGTAATTAAGTTCTTAAAAGATGAAATATTCCTAGTATACGGTGTGCCGGAGAGTATTCTCTCGGGCAATGGCACACAATTCATTAGTCACGACTTTCAGAAATTATTAAGTATTTACGAAGTAAGGCATTACAAAACAGCAGTGTATTCGCCCATCCGCTCTTATGTCAATCGTAGGCAGACAAATTGGGATACCCACTTGTCGTCAATAAGCAGTGCTCTACGCACATCCGTACATTCAGCTCTCTCTATGTCCCCATATGAGGCCCGCTATGGTCAACGGATGATAGAACATGGGGCAGATTATCGGCTGCTTAGAGAACTGAATCAGCTCAACAACTCAGAAATTGACTGGCTACCCAAAACTGCTAAAATGAATATCCTCCATTCGTTTCTCAAATCCGCTTTAGAAAAGGCGCATGACGAATACGAGAAGTAAAATTTGCGCTGTCGTAAGATAAACTTTAAAGTGGATGACGAAGTTTATAAAAGAAACTTTTGTTCTGAGCGGTGCATCTAAGCATTTTAATGCGAAACTTAGTCGTAAGTTTATCAAAGTAAGAGTTTGTAAGGTCGTGGGTGAGAATTTATATGAGGTTGTGGACAGTAAGGGCCGCATAACCAGATGTCATACCAAGGATCTGAAAAGATAGTAGATAGAACAAGTGAAAGAAATCATTTATTAAAACTGAACATAAGTTAAGTATTTAGGTATTTCCGTATGCCCGGCTAACTCAGCTGTGCATGAGACTCTTTTTTTTTAAATAGATAAGAAATCTTATAAATAAGTATTGTTCTCCTTTTTTTTATTATGTATATAGTGTATTGTTATCCGTAATTGACAGTGTACAAAGGTATATAAAGGCGGTTGACCTTTTTCCTTTTTCTTACACGTTTGAGTCAGTGGTGACTTAACATAAACGCGCAAGCTGCGTACGGAAAATATTTTTATGCGAACATCAAACATCTCTCAAAAATTTTACCAGGCATCGTCGTCTATCCTACCTACGCTCAACTTCGTAGGAAATATAAAATTTCCTCTTACATTATTATTTCCCTCCATCGAACCACGCATCAGTGCTGCCACAGAACTAAGTACTCAGGCGGAGAAGCGAACCTTTTAAAAAAATGCAATTTATTTTGGACTTAACGTCCAAAATATAGATCGGCTACGACATAGAAATGCCAACAAACCAAAATAGCTTCCATCCTGACACGTAATATACAAATGTGAGACATTTTGGTGACTAAATATTTACAATTTGCTTGAGGCTCCATCTATGAGCTAATCAATATAACAAACAAAGTGATCCCAAAGTGAATTTTTAACCTCTCGCACAGATGGTTGGTATGATAAAGTTACATCGAAATGCCGGAAAAGGGAAAAATAAAATATCCCCAGACAGGAAATTGGGCAACACAGCATTCTGTACCTACCAGATTCTTCCATTTGATTTGTGCCAGCCCATCGTAAAACATTTACTGTGAAAAGAAAAATAGATTCCTGGCTGAGTAATAATAATAAGATATTCATTTATTAAGAATTAATAGTGAATATTTAACACAAGTTTAAAGTAAAATACAATTAACATAAAATACGTGACAAAGTGTACAAACTGACCAAGAAGGGAGGCAAGGAATTTTGATAACAAAAAAAAATCTAAAATTATCAAGACAAGAACGTGAGTACAAATATTAATATATGGTGTAGTGAAGTGGATAGAAAAACCAAACTACGTCGTAAAATACAATGTGCCTAGCTACGTCAAGGTTCTAATACGACATTCGTTTATATTCCTTTCTCCTGGCATCTGAAATAGGGCGCTGAGAGTAGGTTGAGGCAATCAAACGTGTACGTCCGAACACGTGTCCCATCGCCGACAGGAAAATGCACGAGACTAGGTACATCTCCTTAACAGAACGCACCAGCACAGCGATTTATTACACATTTTGGTGAATCCATCGGAGACGAAAGAAATAAATATACTTTTTTGAGTAACTGTGGATCATGAGTCATAGAAGTGTGGCGTAGCAACAGATCATCCCTCAGACCACGTCGCTCCACAGTGTATCGTTTGGTATACCTTTTTTTTCGGCGATGGATATTTTATAAAAGCTCTAAATAAAACATAAAAGAATCACGTCGTTCGACACACAGAACATAATCTTTTTTACATCGCTATAAAGTGGATTGAGTGTAGCAAAGTTACACCATAGTTTCGTCCACTGGAATTTGTATAACTTGAACAAACGCATGCAACAAGGCATTACAAAAAAACCACATGCGGTTGTAATACCGCATGCCATATTCTACCCAACCAATAAGCACGTGCACATAAGCACACATGCGAACATCGTGCCACAACAACCATCGGAACGCCGATTCATGAAATCAACAAAAATAAGCGACACTTTGTGTAGAGTGCGTCTCTACACATCGTGGTAACATCTCTTACCCATATTCTTGACAAATCGATAATGAATTCCAAGGAATTATATACATTGTAGACCAGCCGGAACCGCAAGTTTTTAGAAACTTGAGACGTTATATATATATTTTTATGTTATTACGTATTTTACCTTCTTTGAGTAGTTAATTTGAAAGATTAGATTAAAATAAAAGTTTTTTTTTGAGTCATGTGATCGAAAGATACGTATTCAAAAAGAGTATATATCTTTCGTAGTTCTTTCCATGACGATTACAAAATCACTTCTTTTAAAAATGAAATTGAAAATAGAAATCTTATAAAACAAAATTGACAGTTAAGATAAGAGCTAATAAGATACTTACCACCATTCCAGACTAAAAATCAGGTCATAGACCATAACTGACCACCATTAGATCAAGCAAGAGATCTGTCCGGACATTCCCAATTTTAAGTCCACTCACGCATTGTCTCTCAAGCGTTGATGAAGAATAGGCATATATAATCCACCATAACCGATAGAAAGAAACCACCCCACAATTTTTACAACAAATTCAATATACTTAACCAGATTCTTTTCAAGAAAACAGCTATAAACCTCAACGGCACTCCCAGACATAAAGTCGGAGGGAGTAAAACATCATAATTAAAGAAAACATCATCATCTTTGATAACACCAGCTATAGATAATATCATCTACATAACCGGAGCAGTGCACTGAGTCCAGCTATGGTAGTCGTAAGTCATGAAATTTCGTAGCACAAGTAGCACTATATTTTCTTGAATCTATATTAATTAAATTGACAATTTGTTTGTGAATTTGACTGCTTTGGGATTTTTCCTTTTTTTTATCTTTCTTTTTATCTGATATAATACCTTGATATCTACAAACAGTAGATTAAATCAAGTAGATAAAAATAAATAACAGGTTCGAAAGTTTGATTAAGCACATACATATATTCCTAATATTGGTGCTTTGAAATAGAGTTATGAATACTGATTCCATCCAACACATAACTAGCGGAACATAACGTAACCTACCGCAAGCTTTTAAGTAGCTTTCAAGTGAGTTGTTCACAAAGAGAGTCTGAGCTATTCCTATTATCTTACTTTTAGTTACTCTTATTTCATTAGAACAGTGCCGAAGAGAGCCTTCTTGTTTTCTTTTCATTACTCTTAATACTCATTGAATCAAAAAAGGGCAAAGGATTAAAATAATGACATATCAACAGAAGATCTATTGTTATCATTTTAATGTTGTGTAATCGTCGATAAATGTGAATATAGAGCTTATAAGCCAAGCAATTATATCTCTTTTGGTAATTTTTTTTTTTTTTTTTTTAAATTGTACCAGGCAATTCATTCCACATTTGTGTTGTACGGCTAAAGAAAGAATCCCTATATTTCACGGTACGTCCGAAATTGGGCTCAAGTGTAGACTGATGAGCATTCCTAGCAAGACGAGTTTTACGGGGGAAATGTTTAAGGGGTGGAACGCAACTGGCTACCTCGAGTGAGCATTTTTTGTAAAAGAGTCTGTAAAATAAGGAAAGACATGAAACATTTCGACGATGTTCAAGGGATGGAAATGTTTCCATAATGCTTCTCTCTCCTATCAATTTTAACGCTTTTTTCTGAACTCTATCGAGCAGGTGAAGAAAAGTTTGAGAAGCACCTGCCTAGAGATATGAGTTATACTCCAGTTAAGGGCGTATAAACGCCTTGTAAATTGTAGCCAGATCAGAAGGGGTGAAAAACTTTTTGCATCTATTAAGAAAGCCTAAGCACCTTGCAGCATTCTTAGCAATCTCAAGTATATGATCACTCCAACGAAGGTTGTCACTGATACACATACCGAGTACAAATAGATTTTCGGCCTCTTCGATGCAAGTACCATTCATGGATAATGGCATAGGGGGTATGTTTAGCTTCAACGACAAAAGACAGCATTGAGTTTTCGACGCATTAAACTCCACACGATTTCTAATACACCAATTCACAATGCTGTTTAAATCGGAGTTTAATGAGCTTATCATACGGTGTCGTTGTAATAACACGCCCGAAGGCGAAGGCCGTGAATTATCAAACGTATATGAAAAGCTGAGGGTTGAGTCATCAACAATTTAATGGATTAGAAGTCACAGACAAGAGATCATTTATAAAAATGAGAAAGAGAGTCGGAGACAGAACGGAGCCCTGGGGCACACCAGCATTTATTTTGTGGAGATCAGACTTGAAACCGTCTAATACAATTTGTATTGGTCGGTCCAGAAGATAGCTTCTAATCCAACGAATGAGAGTATCATCGATACCATATGCACGCATTTTCGATAAACGAGCTTCATGCCAAACTCTATCAAATGCCTTTGAAATATCAAGCGCAATAATCTTGCTTTCTCCAAAGCGATGCACAGATTTGTTCCACTGTTCGGTGAGATATGCCATCAGATCACCAGTGGAACGATTGCTGCGAAAGCCGTATTGACGGTCATTTAAAAGCTCCCGATCTTCGAGATATTTTTTGAGCTGACGATTTACCAGCGTTTCCATGACCTTGGAAAGAAGAGACGTAAGTGCAATTGGTCGGTAGGAGGAGGGGGAGGAGGAGTCACCTTTTTTTGGGACGGGCTGGACAAATGCTGTTTTCCATCTACTAGGAAAGATTCCTGAACGATAGGAGCGATGAAAAAGCTTACGCAGTGGTTTTGCCAGCGATGAAGAACACTTCTTCAGAAGAATAGGGGGTATACCATCCGGGCCAGCGGATTTGTGTATATCAAGATCTTGAAGTACTCTTGCTACTGTACGAGTGCGGAAAAATATCTGTCCCATAGAAAAATTAACGTTCTCAAGTTCAGGAGGGGCATTGTTGCATGCAGGCAACGTAGAACTTGCAGGAAAATGAGCTGCGAGCATATTCGCCTTCTCTGAAGAGCTGACAATAGGTTTATCGTCAACGATGAGCGTTGGAACTGATGATGACGTTGAGTTCTTGACGTTTTTTTACAAATGACCCGAAGTTTTTACTGCCTTTGGGACATTGCAAAATTTTTTGCCGTAACTTCTGGTCATGTAAAAATTTCGTTTTTTGTATTACGGAGTTGCACGAGTTCCTAACTTGTTTGTGTTTCTTCCGATTTTCCTCAGTTGGGTTGGCTTTGTAGGATCGGAAGCTTACTTCTTTCAACCTGATAGCTTCTTTACACTCTTCCGAAAACCAAGACTTTTCTTTTGGTTTGATACATTTTGTTCTGTGAGGGACAAAAGTTCTCATTCCAAGAAAAATCACATCTGTAATCATTTCAGCACTGGCATCAATGTCATTATCGAGGAAGCATAATGACCAGTTAAAGTTGCGAAAGAAATTGTTCAGACCGTCCCAGTTGGCTTTCTCGTATTGCCAAACGGTCCTAGTGGGAATTTTTTCTTTAAATGGATGCTTGGAGATCGAGAAATTAGCTGAAATGACACAATGGTCTGAGGTGCCAAATGGAGAAGTTACTTTAATAGCATATTTATCAGGATGGGAAGTAAGGAACAAGTCAAGAGTATGGGCGGAATGCCCATCAACTTACGGTATACGAGTAGGCTAATCGAAAAGCTGGGTAAGATGGTTATACTCAGCAAAGATCTCGGTATACTTTCCTTCGAGTGTTGTCTGGCCAGAATAGCGGAGCCAACTTGAATTGTGTACATAGAAGTCGCCCGTAATCACGACTTCAGTGTGAGGACAATGGGAAACAATTCGGGAAATTGAATCTGACAAAACATCTAACTCATCACAAGTAGACATGCTATCAAGATTCGGACTCATGTAGTAATGTAATGTAGTAACAGTAATGAATGATATGCTTGCGGACAGTGAATTTGAGCCACAGGAAATTAAAGTTCGTATTAGAACAATGCCCATATTGGGGAAGGCTCTGGCAAGCAATATCATTCCTAACATAAACGACAAGACCATGGTGGGAAAAAAGTAATGGCACTAAGTTATATCCAAACAAACAAAATTCTGATAAATCAGTATTCTGTCCAACCTGGGTTTCACTTAATGCCAAAACAGCTGGCCTGTATTGCACAGTATGGGCGTACACAGAAAAGAAATTCTTTCTTAGCCCACGAACATTTGAATATACAACACAAAAATCACTTACCATTTTGAAAAACTAAACACAAAAAATTCAACTTTGACGAAATTTATTTCAGCCGTGCAGTAATTACAAACGTTTCCATCATCGTGTTTTGCCTTCTGGAAAGGTACATAGGACACAATTTGATACCGTAAAGGCAGTTAATGCCATTTGAACTGAAAAGAAGAGTTTTTCAATTATCTTCGAGATCAGGTTTGAAAATCAAATACACGTTTAACTGCTCTATCTGAATGTCAGTGTAATTTGTCTAACGTAACGCATAAGTGATTTTTAATTAGTTGAATTAAAAATCTATAAGCATTCATTCTTATGAATCAATACTTAGATTAGTTTTTTTAGCATAAATTCAGTTAAAGTTAGTTTTATTAAATACTTTGATTAAATAACTTACGAATAGTATTAAGATTCTAGAGTTAAGATTTTTCTACATACAACTAAATTTTGAATAAAATATTGAATAGTTATTTGAAGTTTAATACGTTAAATACAAGTCTTATTATTTCATTAATGACATATGTTTTCGATCAAATGGAATTTGGTCGTTGCATATTTATCTTAACAGATATGCGAGTTTAGAGTATTTCAGGTTCGAAGGGGGTTGGAAGCATCCCACTATTTCATCGGTGGAATGTTTGTTAGATTAGTAGGTGCGAATGAAATGATTTTGCTATGAACAAGACGTTGAAGTGTGTATGAGTTTAGGATGATAGTATAGTAGAGTGAGTTTAAGATGAGGTAATCTTTTTCAAGGATTATCTCTTCATGTTTAAGGGCTTCACTTAAATATTTTCAGTGCTGAGTGGAGCCAAGGTAAGCACAGGTTTTGTCCTGTTGCTTCATGGGAGATTTACGAGCACGGGGTACCAATTCCATCTTTAGGTATCCCCAGTCTTCAAGTGAGACACCGAAGATGATCATCCTAACAACAAGGGAACATAATTATGGTGACAAATTTTTAGTCGCTCCAATTAGACGCTATCATCCACGCCTACCTTTTTTTTAAGCTACGAGGATTTCTTGGTTTGAGGATGAGTTGTTGGTTGGTTTTATTTCAGGTTCATTCAGGTATCGGTGTACCTTTATATTGAATATTGATACGAGAGCTACGGATTGTATCATCCTGTGGTACAATCGACCATTGGGTCGCCTAAAGTGACAAATAAATTCGGGCCCCAACAAACGAACAATACGAGCAACAACAGCAAGACTCGAGGTCTGCAGAGAAGGAAAAATAAGAGGTAACACGGCTGCCGCAGGGTTGCAAGGATTCCACCCCTATATGCTCCTAGGTGAACCAGGGCCACGCTACAGACCGACGCAGCACTGACGAACAGCATCCTTGAAGCCTTTTAGCTATTCTCTCGTTGTTGGTAAGGGGTCGTCCTAGCTAATGAGCGGAGAGGTTCTAGGGGTCTTTGAGGTTTCGCACAAACGAGGAGGGGGCTGTTAGAGTGTAGTAGTTTGCGTGAATTGAACAATACGTTGAAGTAATGCTGGAATAGCGCACCTTAGAGGGAGGATAACTTGAAGGAGACAGGTATACGACGGGAGTTTAATGAAGCAAGCGATTACCTCTACAGGTTCTGACATATGGTGTAGCTTCTTGCTCTGAGGGTAGTTGAGTGGAAATATTTTAGTATTTGCCTCTTTGTGTTTCATGTCGTATTCTTTCTTGCTATCTTGGATACGGATTCTTTTTGTATCACGCGTGGAAGGAATATGCAGGGAAATACAAACGAAGACTTTAGAGGAGATATTAAGCAACTGACTACACTCATTGAGTAGGAAGAAGACGTGTTAAGAAAATAGGGCAGATATTACATCAACATCTGCCATCCCTTGATACAAATGTATCAAATCTGATAATTTTGTGCGAAGAATGATAAGATATGATGTAAGAATTACAATTACATTGAACAGAGGTATAACATTCGCTGAGTGTAGATACACAGTCATCATGGTGAAAGTGCCTATTCGCTGGCTATGGAATTTGGGTGATATTGCATATACAATTCCTACTCGCCTCATAGATGTGTTCTAGTGGATTTTATAGTGTGGAGATAATTAGCCCAGCATGTGATCTTGGAGGTACGGCGTGTTCATATTGTTGTATAAATGTTATTTGGGGGTTTATGAGTTCATTTCTACACTACAGATGGCGTGGGGCATAAGTTTTTACGTGCCGTACGGACCTTTTTTGGTGCGCTTGATGAATTCGATGTTTATCTTTATCATTGCAGAGGGCGTTATCCGCAAAGAACTAAAATACTTCTGGGATCTCTATCGTTTCTTCCTTTCGATTGTTCATTTAACTTTGTTGATTAACCAGAGATGGGAGGATGATTCGAGAACGTAATAATCCATTCTTATTTTAACGTTACAGATGGCGTATGAGAGGACATTATTCATATGAAAATCGTATACGTTAAATAAATTTATATCTATCGTTATAGATGGCTATTTGTATAAAATTTTCAATCATCATATTCTTATTTAATTTTATCGTTACACTATGAAGAAATGGCAAGCTGAATATCTCTTTATGACTGGTGATGGTGAGAAGCGTAGATATTGCATTACCGGGTTGCTTCTTCTGGATGTTATTTCGATTGATAACTTTGGACCCATTGATCCACACAGCATCATCAAAAGTCGGCAAATACGTCACGTTGATGTCCATCTCAAAACCATTCTTGCATTTCTGTTGTTTATTATAACTATGCCATCATCAATAACCAACACGGATTCCCGATGGTCTGGCTGTATGCTGCAATGAGCCATGCCTCAAGAGTGTAATTGTTGAGCTCATGTCTCGGTAGGTAATTCCTTGCAAAATGTCAAGGTTGTTGCTACGTTGCAGTCCTCAACAGCCAGCACTTGTCTTTCACATTCTGCTAACACATCATCTCCATTGAAGAATAAAATATTGCCGTTATGAGCAACAGGGTAGATTATTACCTTCTTACAAACTCACTTAGGTCTAGGATAATTAATTATGAAATGTAAAGTATAATCATTTTGGAAAACTTTTACTTTTAACACTCCATAAGTTTTGTAACACTTACATTAAAAAATTGTTCGTTTATTATCACTTTTTAGTCATCATCATCTAAAATTACTGGGTTTCTGACTCTGAGCTTTGCAAGCGTTATAGAGAGAATAAGATTTTGATTTTCTGAAATAAGCATTCTATTTTTGCTAACAAGATTTCATCAACATGAACAGTGTCGATTTCTGTTTTTTTTCGAATAAGCCAAAATATTATTAACGGTGTCCGTTAGCCTATTAATTCGCTTTTGTGTTTATTACAGCTTGTCTATTGTTGGAATCGATCAATTGGTACTGATTGAATTTAATTTTCTCAAAGTCAGGGATGCCAGCTACAATTTTCAAACATGTGCCTAAGAAATTTAAACTCCTTGTGCTTCTATGGTGGATACCTATACTCGTGAAAAGTGTTTCTAAGTGCTTAAGGTCCATTTCCAAAACTTTTCGTATATGAGACTGTGGAGGGAACAGCTTAGTGATATTTTTTGATTAGTTTATTATTTGCTTAAAGGCAGTCAAACTTTTTGTGTGGCGTAAGTATCCGTTAACCTCCCAAACAATTACACCCCCGTCTAGTATTGGAATAAAGTCAGAACTGGAGTAATCCGTTAATTTAGGCACGACTGTTGTCATCATAAATAATAGAAGAATATTAGCCTTCTCACCACGACAAAGTCATGCGATTGAATATTTTTCCGGTCGATTGTATTTTATGCGATTGCAGTGTTCGACGAACCGAACTCGCAAGCTTCGTTTGGTGCGCCCATGTATTTTTCTTAGAAATCACCGCTTTTTATATCATGCATACCCGATATGTCCCTTAAATGGTTTTATCTTTTGTTTTGCCAAGTTAATGTTTCATTTTACTTGCGATTATAGCTACTATGTATAAGGCAAGTTATGCATTCGTAAAAAAATTACTAACAATTAAACATGCCATTACGATGATAGAGAAGTCGAAAACAGTGGGTCCGACAATTCTCTACTGTCTGTCTGTCGGTCTGTCTGTCCGTATGTCTGTCTGTCTCTATAGTTACCTACAGCCTAAACGGCTATACAGATTTGGTTCAAATTTGGTACATAGTATTATTATGACGTCCTG
The DNA here is from genome assembly GCA_916050605.2 of Platycheirus albimanus. NCBI lineage: Eukaryota > Metazoa > Arthropoda > Insecta > Diptera > Syrphidae > Platycheirus > Platycheirus albimanus. Next base: position 200,620,488 of record OU696696.1, read on the forward strand.
CAGAGGGGTTTTTGGAATAAGCATTCTAGCTCCAAGACTAACGGTACTTGCCATACGATTCTTAGTGAAAAATTTATTTTTCTCAAAAACGGCTCCAACGATTTTGATAAAACTTTCTGAATAGGCCCGGTTTTTTAAAATCAGATTTTCTCGTAAGCCACATAACTTTTTTCGGTGAAATTTTTAATTTAGAAGCCTTTTAAAGACGAAATAATATAATATTTAAAATTTTTGGAAAACAGTTTTTTGAGTTTAAAAAAAAAAATTAAAATTTTTTTTTTTTTTTTCAAAAACGGTTCGAGCTATTTTTCTTAAATTTTATTATTCTGATAAAATCTACAGAGTGCCAGAAGTTGGTATACTCAAAAAAAATTTGGAATATATTTTGGAAAAGCTTTTCATAAATAACAATTTTTTGAAATAACTGGTCGAACGATTTTGAAAAAAAAGTTTTTAAAATTCTTAATAATAAACAAAATCATATGGCTTACTTCATTTAAAAAAAAAAGGTTTTAGCTATTGATTTTTAAGTAATCAATAAAATTTCATATAGTTTTTTCCCTGCCGTTTTCCACAATCTCAAAAGTTTGTCCGACCCAGTCGTGCACTTTATTTGCATTGCTAAAGAAAACGCAATCAATATTTTTCTGTCTCAGTTTTGATATTAATTTTTTGTTTATAACTGGGGTATGTTTATGCCTGCACGTTCAAAATGTTAACTGTTATCTTAGTTTTTATGTATGAATTCGATAAAGTAGATTTTCATATTTTGTTTCTTTGTTTTTTAATTAATTCGTTTACCATTGATTCTCTATAACCATTCAAAGTAGCGACTTTTTTAATATTTGTATACTTAGTTAAGTAGTTTGAAACTGACAAAGGCAATTTGCACAATCGATGAACAATTGGGTGAAAAGTTTGCAGATTTTTGTTGCGTAGGACAGTAAGAATCACTGGTGTGTATATGTCGGTTGAAGTAGATTTTCTAACAACGGAGAAATCGAATTTGTTTTCGATTTTTGTGAGGAGACCAAAGAATGCCAACTTATTGTTTTCTTCGCTTTCGTATGTGAAGTTGATGCTGTCAAACTCATAATTTATTTGGTATAAAATTTCATCGATTTCATTTGCTTTTATTACAGTAAACACGTCATCAACATAAAGTTATGAAATTTATTAAAATTAATTCTCCAATAGCTGCGAAAAACAAAAAAATATAAAAACATTCATCCGAGGAGACACCATCAAAATTGAAGAAAAAGCATATTATTTCAACTACAGCAATGTTCTGACATGTCACGTGGAAAGTTGAATGACGTTTCTGAAGAGACTGACCGATGACAGCAATGAATTGACAGCAGCTGAAGGGCGAATCATAGGTTCCCAAACTGCGAGCAGTTCAGTGCTGCCAACTCGTATTTAATAATAATGCCCTCAGCCACGTTAACACTAAAAAAGTTATTGATGCTTACTAATGTAATATTTAATTTATAATATATCAGGTTTAGGAAATAAGTTGATGTTAATTTTTTTTTTTTGAAACCATTAGAAATACCGATATTGGTTTTATTTTTCGAAACATTTATTGAACGAGACACATCACATTATGAGACTTTTTTCCAAGGATTCATACTCAATTGCATTCCGCAACAAGAACGCGTTACCATGGAAGAGAAAGTGAAGGATGCTTATTTGGAATACAAAAATCATTTAGTAGAAAACTAAAATGTCGGTTTGTAAATGAGATAAATAGAACTGTGGTCGAACTGACAATCATAAATGAAAAATTATTTATAGTTCCTGTCTTTATCAATTGCAATAAATGGATGGATGACTTCAATAGCTTGTACGACTTTCTTTTTGATTTACAACAAGAATATGTCATATTTTAGAACTAGAACCAGAGTTTACCGGGGCAGGGACATAACTCCCTGGGACATAAGTCCATAATGGACTTATGTCCCACTCGGGTTTTTTTTATTCTCGAAAAACTAAGCAAGGAATAGAGAATTCGCGCGAATTTTTACTTTTATTTTCTTGGTCTCTCGAAAAACTAAAAATTAAAAAAAAAATTGGTTTTTCGAAAGACCAGGTTTTTTTTTAATAATTCATCTATTCCTTGCTTAGTTTTTCGAGAATAAAAAAAACTAAGTTTGAAATCCAAGTGAATTTGCAATTTGTTTTCTTTTATTTTTAATTTTTTTTTCTTTCATCTTCAATTGTTTCACTATTCATTTCACCTTTATTTTGACGCGTACGATTCAAGACAAGAAAACCAACTAAAGTTCTTTCAATGATACCGCGTGTTGCATTGAATTTAACAAGAGGTTACAGTTTTAAAGTACAGTACTTTCTTTCTAAATAAAAAATATGAAGTGGGACATAAGTCTAGAACTTTTTTTTATGGACTAATGTCCCATTAAGGTGGGACATAAGTCCATTATGGACTTATGTCCCAGGGAGTTATGTCCCTGCCCCCATTTAACATCACAAAATCTGCATTGGGCACACAAATTGACCGCAGCGGAAAAAAATGCATCTAAATGTGTGATTAATGCAAAAACTATCCGAAGTTAACGACAGCCGTTCGTTTTGGAAAATAGCCCGTTCACTCAATGGTATTCCGTTTGCTTAAAATATAAAATTTAATATGAATGTATTACCCGAACATTTTGAAAATCTACTCAGTAAACCAGTAAATATTGAAACTATTTGATGTTCTATGCCATACCTTTTCTGGAAAATGAATTTGTTCACCGTGCCTTCACTGTTCAAGAAATCACAAAAGTGATACATCGATGCAATTTGAACAAAGCCCCAGGAGAAGACCGGGTGCCGTATGCATTTTTCAAATACGCCACGGCGAGCTTTATTGAAAAACTAACCTAAGCTGTAACGTAGAAATATATATATATTAAAAATATTATTATTATTATTGATAATAATATAATAATCCCTTGGGAAGATATGTATAGTGAGCATAACCCCTTGGGCAACACATCTGGTATTGGCTTACCACACCGGTAGAGGGCCCATGTAAAAGACAAACATAAAATCAGTCTCACATCAGCTGATGCTAACACATCATCTCCATTGAAGAATAAAATATTGCCGTTATGAGCAACAGGGTAGATTATTACCTTTTTACAAACTAACTTAGGTCTAGGATAATTAATTATGAAATGTAAAGTAAAGTCATTTTGCAAAACCTTTATTTTTGACACTTTCATAAGTTCTGTAACATTTACATTAAAAAATTGTTCGTTTATTATGACTTTTAAGTCATCATCATCTAAAATTGCTAGATGCGCTTGGTTGTGTTTTGTGTTCAGTTATTATAATTTTTTTCGGTTCATTCGGGTCGAATATACACTAACACGAATTTATTAGTATGCCAAGACTTAGTTGATGGAAGTAAATCGACTAAATTGTGCTGAATAAAAGCTAGAACTATCAGGTCCAGGGATGGCCCGAGCTGAATTAGCGCCCTGTGCAAGCTTTATCATTGGCACCCTCAATTGCGGTGATTTTTGGAAGAAGTCATTTCCTCATTACCCAAGGTTTAGACTTTGCAATGCGTTTTTTTAACGACGTATCCCCAACAGGCCTATTTGATATATCACAAAAATAATAGTAACTGAAGAATACAAAAATAATTGTTAATTTAAGTCAACAAATATATCACAAAATTAAAGGAGATATACAAGATATATTTGAGGTAGGTTGTGTAACGTACAGTTTGTGAATTTTCATAGGCGAAAGCTTATGAAGGGCGATTCACTTAAAGTGTGCCAAACAGCTAGAGCGAGTAGGTTGGGTTGGGAAAAGAAAAACTCATGTGGGAGGGGGCTATTCCCTTCCGTTTAGCTGAGAGGGGCAATTTTCTTAAAACATGACTTAAATTGGAAACAAAAATTAATAAAAAATAACAAAATAACTTCTACAACGCCATGCTATGCCATTAACCTCTTCTTCTATTTTGTTTTGAAAAATATTTATTTTAGTGAAATTTTTTCAAAATATTAATTTTCAAACTCAAAATTAAAAAAAAAAAAAGTTAAAATCAAATTTTCAAACTAATTTTATTTCAAAATTTTACCTTATTTAGTATTTTGTTTGCCAAAATTCAATGCTTTTATTTGATTCAAGTCCAACATTAAAAACCGTATGTCTCTAGGATTTCTTGTTGCCAAGTTATTCAAAAATAAAAGAACCTATTTCTGCATAAAAACACGAAAATCTAGACTTACGAGATGGCACAAGTAATGCAAATTTTTGTGTGTTTTTTTATGAACAAGAAGGTTCTGATATTTTTGAATAGCTTGGCAACAAAAAGTCATAGAGCCATACGGTTTCAGTGTCTGACCCAAAACTAATAAAAGCATTGAGTTTTGACAAAAAAATAATACTTGAATACATCAAATTTTGAAAAAAATTAGTTTGACATTTTCTTCTATTTTTTTGTTGCCATAATTTTGAGTTTGAAAGTAAATATTTTCAAAACTGATCACTAAAATAGCTTTATTTAAAATTACTTAAAAGGAGAAGATTTCTGGCTTTACAAAAAGATATGGCATGGGATTGTAGGAGTTACCGTTATTTTTTAATTATTTTTGTTCCAATATAAGTCATGTTTTTAGAAAATTGCGCCTCCTGGCTAAACGGAGATGAATAGACCCCCCTTCCATACGATTTTGTTCTTGTCTCAACAAAACCTACTCGCTCTAGCTCTTTAAACAACCTCACACCAAAAATAATACAACAAGTATTTTTTGTTATATTAGGTATCTTTGCTAACACCGATTACCCTGTATTAGTCAAACAATTCTTTTTTTTTAATCGAAACAATGACTGGCAGGCAAGAACAAAAAAAAGAGAAAAAGAAAATTGAACAAAAAAGATTCACTCAATAACAACAAACGACAAACCTCATCATTAGTTATTGCATCATCATCAGTCATCACTCATTATTTCCATTATTTAAATTTCAACTCAACCCTTTGTCATCTCTCATCTCTCCAGACGAGTGATAAGATTCCACTCATAAAAGAAAGCCAATGACAAACTTAAACACAGTACAAAAAACACCCAACCGAAAGAGTTTAAATTCATAGGTGAATTTTTAATTTTGCACACTGTTGTGTACATGAGTATGAATTTTGTAGCTCAGAATTTCTGTTGAGTAACATTGCTCACTTTGATTTCATATAGAAATACTGACATCGTGCGCATGATACCAACATGCACACTGTTAACTATCTGTATTTATGATGTTGAATTTTTACTTGCTCTATAGGGCAAGTATTGGTTTCGTGCAGAAAAAAGAGATCGAGGTTTTAATCAAACATGACATTACGATGATAGAGAAGCCCAAAAAAGTGGTTTTCGCCATATCGTCCGTCGGTCTGTCTGTGCGGATGTGCGTCTGTGCGCTTTTTCACGTCATGCTACAGTCTAAACCGCTTGTCGGATTTTCTTCAAACTTGATATATAGTAGTTTGAAGAAAAACGGTTGTCGAGGTTTTTTTTATTTCGTCTCAGCCCGGCTCAAACTGGTACCTTTCTAATAACGGTTTTTTTCAATTTGGATTTTCTCGAAAACGGCTCTAACGATTTCGATTAAACTCAAAATTTAGCTTACTGCAGCTTCTAACAAAACTGCGTTTTTCGTTTTTGGCTCAAATAGTCCTAACGAAAATCAGGTTTTAACGGCTTTTTTTCAAATAGCCATAAGTTCGCATTGGCTTGATTGAATTGACTCAAACTTCGTTCGGCATCGTTCTTTATAGTGTTCTATTGGATGGCTTTATAAATTTCTCAGTGAAGCCTTTCTAGAGCCGTTGAGTTTTAGCCAACTTTTTTTGGTTTTTTCTAATTTGCTTGAAAATGGCTCTAACGATTTTGATTAAACTTTGTGTGTTATATTCTTTTAGTATTTTTAAGAGAACTGCGTTTTCAGTTTTTGGTTAAAAATACAAATAACTGAGATCTGGTCTTAACGGCTTTTTTTTAAATGGCCATAAGTTGTCAACGGTTGCATCGGATTCACTCAAATTTTGTTTAGTATAATTTCTTTCAGCTTCCTATCAGATGACATTAATTTTTTTTCACTTTCTTTTTTTTTAATGGTGGCTCCTATACAAAGAGTTATTAGTTTTAGGCCAATTTTTTTCGTTTTTTCTAATTTACTCAAAAAAGGCTCCCCCGATTTTTATGAAACTTTGTATGTAACATACACAGCTGGTAAAAAAATAGGTGTGATCAAATTTTTTCGCACCACTGTTGTCTTTGATGCAAAATAACTGTTTTTTTGATCGCAGGCCTTACAAAAAGTTCTTGTTTTAAGAAAAAACGGTTATTCTGTTGACACTGATGCTTAGCTTACTGCATTTTGTGTGTGTTATGTTGAGCTGTTCTATTTTCTTTGTTGCATTAGGATTTGGTGTTTTTAAGAAGTTGGTCATTAAAATAGGTGTTCTCCAAATAAGTCCACAGTTTATATCTTTGTTATTTCAAAAAAATATTAAATTTCAAGGTAACCTCTTTTTAATAATTTTACTATCAATAAAAATGATAGTTGTTAATAAATAAAATAATAAATAATAGTTTATTAGACTTCTAGTATGGGTAGAAACGTCCACTGTTCGGCGGAAGAAAGACGGGTAGTTTTACGGCTAAGAAATGAAGGTAAGACTTACAAATTTATAGCAGAAGCCCTAGGAAGATCACAAAATTTTGTGACAAATGCACTCAAGGCCAGATTAGTGCGCGAAAATCGTGGGAGGCCGAAAAAAACATCAGTCACCACTGATCGCCGTGTCCTCCTTTTGGCTAAATCTAAACCTTTTCCTTCGTCAACGACAATAGCAGCACAAATCAATAATGAAGTCAGTGCCCGCACAATCCGCAGAAGGCTTCAGAGCTTCAACCTACCACGAAGAGTTGCCAGGAAAGTTCCTTTACTAAGAGCAAATAATATAAGGTCCCGAAAAGAATTTGCCTTAAACCATAGAAGTTGGAACGGACCTGAAGGAGCAAAAAAATGGCGAAATATCCTCTGGAGTGACGAAACAAAAATTAATTTGTTCTCATCAGATTCGGGGCGTAATGTCAGGTGACCAAAAGGAAAGGACTACCACCCTCGCTATACCCGGAAAACAATCAAACACGGGGGAGGAAATATTATGGTCTGGTTCCGTTTTTTACTTGCTCTATAGGGCAAGTATTGGTTTCGTGCAGAAAAAAAAAAATCGAGGTTTTAATCAAACATGACATTAAGATGATAGAGAAGCCCAAAAAAGTGGTTTTCGCCATACCGTCCGTCGGTCTGTCTGTGCGTCTGTGCGGATGTGCGGATGTGCGGATGTGCGGATGTGCGCTTTTTCACGTCATGCTACAGCCTAAACGGCTTGACGGATTTTCTTAAAACTTGGTATATAGCAGTTTGAAGAAAAACCATTGTCGAAGTTTTTTTTATTTCGTTTTAGCCCGGCTCAAACTGGTACATTTCAAGTAACGGTTTTTTTCAATTTGGATTTTCTCGAAAACGGCTCTAACGATTTTAATTAAACTCAAAATTTAGCTAACTTTATGTATTTCGAACAAAACTGCGTTTTTTGTTTTTGGCTCAAATGGCCGTAACGAAAATCAGGTTTTAACGGGTTTTTTTCAAATAGCCATAAGTTCACAACGGCTTGATTGAATCGACTCAAACTTCGTTTGACATAGTTTTTCATAGTTTTCTATAGGATTGTTAAGTAAACTTTTCACTGAAGCCTTTCTAAATGGTAGCTCCCATACAACGAGCCGTTGAGTTTTAGCCAACTTTTTTTGGTTTTTTCTAATTTGCTCGAAAATGGCTCTAACGATTTTGATTAAACTTTGTGTGTAATATTCTTTTAGTGTTCTTAAGAGAACTGCGTTTTTAGTTTTTGGCTAAAAATGCAAATAACGGAAATCTGGTCTTGACGTCTTTTTTCAAATTGCCATAAGTTGTCAACGGTTGTATCGAATTCAAACAAACTTTGTTTGGTATAGTTCCTTACAACTCTCTATCAGATGGCATTGCATTTTTTTCAGTTTATCTTATTTAAATGGTGGCTCCCATACAAAGAGCCACTAGGTTTTGGCCAATTTTTTTAGTATTTTCTAATTTACTCAAAAAAGGTTTTACCGATTTTTATTAAACTTTGTATTGAATATACATAGAATGTTTTGAAGAAAACTGCATTTTAGTTTTTGGCTACAAATGATAATAACGGAAATTTGTTTTAACAATTTTATTAATTTGGCCATAATCGGACATTTATATCATTTATAGCACCCAAAAGATGACATCTAAATTTTAAAAATTCAAAGGTTTCTTAACGTAAGCTCCCGCTCGGGTTTTCCAGTTTTAACCAAAATTTTGTAGTTTTCCCCAAATTTTTCAAACAGGAGTTCTTCATATTGCTCGAAAACTTTGTTTTCATCGTACTATTGCACCCACAGAGCAAGTACGTGCGACCCAGTCGTGCATTTTATTTTAGTATGGTGTGGGCCCTAATTCCTATATTCCGTATTAGTTACATCTTGACCAAATAAGGTTATAGGGATATTTTGGAAGATATCATGCTTCCATTTGCCGAAGAAAACATGACTCTCCGATTGATATTTTAGCAGGGATATAACGATCAGAAACATATGGCAAATCTTGTGAAAGAGTGGTATCAAGAGAAAGAAGTTTCAATTGTTTCATGGCCAAGTCAATCCCAGATCTCAACCCCATTGATAACTTGGAATGAGCTTATGCGGAAACTAGGATGCCAATATTTTCCAAACTGAAACCGATTGTGGGATGCTGTTCAGAGTGAATGGTATTCTATACCCCAAGAAAGATGCCAAAAGTTTGTAGAGTTAATACCACGCTGACTTTAAAAAGTTTTGGATAACAATGTCGTATACTCGGGTTATAAGAGAATGGTAAACGAAAATTATTATAAAATACAACAAATTTTGCATTCAAACTATCATTATTCATAATTTAGGAAGCCACACCTATTTCTTTGTCCAAGCGCAAATGTCTACACCGTCGGTTTTATTGTATAAAATTTATAATTACTTAATTTAAATATTAATTAATTTTAATATTAATATTTCATTAAGTATTGATAGTCCAATGAAACTAATGTTAAAATAATATTTAAATAAACAAAACATATTAAAAAATTAAGTTTATATAAAAAAAAAATTGCACCTATTTTTTTGACCAGCTGTGTGAATAGAATACTTCAAGGAAAACTGCATTTTTAGTTTTTGGCTACACATGATAATAGCGGAAATTTGATTTAACAGTATTATTAATTTGGCCATAAGTGGACATTTGTATCATTTACAACACCCAAAAGATGACATTATAATTTTAAATATTAAAGGTTTCTTAACGTAAGCTCCCGTATATCGGTTTTTCCAGTTTCAGTCAACATTTTTTAGGTTTTACCAAATTTTTCAAAAATTAGTTGTTCTTATTGATCGAAAAGTTTGTTTTCATCGTACTATTGCACCCACAGAGCAAGTACGTGCGACCCAGTCGTGCATTTTATTTTTTATGTTACAATGCATAGGGGTGGGTTATGAAAATGAAATAAAATTTCTCATACGTGGTGATGCCTTATAAGGAGAAAAATAGCATATAGCTAGGTAGGTAGGTATCTATTGAAGCTAACTTGGTAGATAAAGTTTTTTACTTGCTCTATAGGGCAAGTATTGGTTTCGTGCAGAAAAAAAAAATCGAGGTTTTAATCAAACATGACATTACGATGATAGAGAAGCCCAAAAAAGTGGTTTTCGCCATACCGTCCGTCGGTCTGTCTGTGCGTCTGTGCGTCTGTGCGTCTGTGCGTCTGTGCGGATGTGCGCTTTTTCACGTCATGCTACAGCCTAAACCGCTTGACGGATTTTCTTCAAACTTGATATATAGTAGTTTGAAGAAAAACGGTTGTCGAGATTTTTTTTATTTCGTTTTAGCCCGGCTCAAACTGGTACCTGTCAAGTAACGGTTTTTTTCAATTTAGATTTTCTCGAAAACGGCTCTAACGATTTCGATTAAACTCAAAATTTAGCTTACTTTAAGCACTTCTAACAAAACTGCGTTTTTCGTTTTTGGCTCAAATAGTCCTAACGAAAATCAGGTTTTAACGGCTTTTTTTCAAATGGCCATAAGTTCGCGTTGGCTTGATTGAATTGACTCAAACTTCGTTCAGCATTGTTCTTTATGGTGTTCTATTGGATGGCTTTATACATATTTCAGTGAAGCCTTTCTAGATGGTAGCTCCCATACAACGAACCGTTGAGTTTATGCCAACTTTTTTTGGTTTTTTCTAATTTTCTCGAAAATGGCTCTAACGATTTTGATTAAACTTTGTGTGTTATATTCTTTTAGTGTTTTTAAGAGAACTGCGTTTTCAGTTTTTGGCTAAAAATGCAAATAACGGAGATCTGCTCTTAACGGCTTTTTTTTCAAATGGCCATAAGTTGTCAACGGTTGCATCGAATTCACTCAATCTTTGTTTGGTATAGTTCCTTACAGCTTCCTATCAGATGGCAATGATTTTTTTTTCAGTTTCTTTTTTTTAAATGGTGGCTCCTATACAAAGAGCCACTAGATTTTGGCCAATTTTTTCAATTTTTCTAATTTACTCAAAAAAGGCTTCCCCGATTTTTATGAAACTTTGTATGTAACATACATAGAAGACTTCAAACAAAACTGCATTTTTAGTTTTTGGCTATACATGATAATAGCGAAAATTGCTTTTAACAGTATTATTAATTTGGAAATAAGTGGACATTTGTATCATTTAGAACACTCAAAAGATGACATCTTAATTTTAAATATTAAAGGTTTCTTAACGTTAGCTCCCGTTTATCGGTTTTTCCAGTTTCAGTCAACTTTTTTTAGGTTTTACCAAATTTTTCAAAAATGAGTTGTTCTTATTGATCGAAAAGTTTGTTTTCATCGTACTATTGCACCCACAGAGCAAGTACGTGCGACCCAGTCGTGCATTTTATTTTTTTGTGGGACTGTGGGGTGGGTGTGAATAAGAAGGTAAACATGGATTAATTTTTGGAATAGTAGATATGTATATAATTGTATATCTGTCATTAAATTCAAATTAGCTGTTAGTTATATAATGAATATCAGTATTGGTGTGAGCTACAAAAATAAATGAGAATTAAAAAAGAAGGTAGTGGTTACGAGGTGACTATTCGAACGCTCACTCAAGGCGCCCATTGCCATTGGTTTCAGCGCCCTGCGCATTTGCACCGCTTGCACGTATAGCTTGTCCGGCCCTGATCAGGTCACAATGAATTACGTTGACGACATCTATTTTAATCACGTTTTTTAAAGTATTTATCAATGTATTCCTTTCTGAAAAATTAATGAAATGTCTAGATTTTTACCAAATATTATAAATATTATATAAACGGGTTGAAGCGATTGGGGCTACCTCTATAATTATTTCATTTCTGAAGCAATTCAAAGGTTTATCAGTGCTTTCGATTACATAAGTCAAGGATAATTCGCTGTTTATTGTAGCGGCATCAGAAAACGCCTCATTCTCCAATGCATGAATATTTTGTCGCGAAAGTGCATCATCTGACACTGAAATTGAAAGAGGTTGATTTTCCGTAAAAATGTTAAGAGTTTTCACTCCATAGAGATAATTACGTAGATTTTTTAGTGACCACGCTATGGCCAACAGTTCTCTTTCATATGTTGTAAATTGCAACTCTTTATCTTTGAGTGTTCTTGAAATCATTGTCATAGGCTTTCCGTTTTGTGATAAAACCACTTCAAGACCATGTGACGAAGCGTCCGTCGTAAGAACGATAGGCTTCGTGTAGTCTGGATAAAACAATGTGATGTCTTCTGACGCCAACATTTCTTTTAACTTATTAAACGCCTGGAGTTATGAGTTTATCACATAATGGCTCATCGAGATAAGCATCGAATTTGCAGTTAAGTGATAACTCTTTGAGGCGCACAATGTAATCGGGGATTGATTCGCCGTGCTTCTGATTAGCCATGTAAAACTTTACTCGTTCCGAGCGCTTGTGAGTTTTCAGTGCGTAGTGATTTTTTAGAAGAGTCAAGATTTCAGCTATCGTCTTGGTTTCTGGTTCCTCGGGGTGAGTGATATTTTTGAGTGTTTTACAAACTTCTCCCCCCGCCAGAGTCATGAACAAGGGAACCTTATTTTCCTCTTCGATTTTATTAATCTTGACGATTTGAGAAAATCGCTGCTCATACACTGTAAAGTCATCATCGGGTATGAAAACTTCCAGGTTACCTATTAAACCCATGCTGTTTCTAATTGTGGTTTTTGCCGGAATTTCATGCAATTTTTCAGTTTTAATTATTTGACCGTCGATATTCGACATGCAGCTTAATTTATAAGCTTAACGACTAACTTAATACCAAGAACGATTGACTTATAAAATTTTGGATGATTTCGGATTTATTTTACGTTGATGTAACATCCTCGTCGCCAATTGTAAACCTCTTTTCTCACTAAATTAAACAAAGAGATTCGATCTGAGTTCTTTATTACATCACGTAACTTATAAAACTAAACTTAAATTAATAGCAATCATAATGACAGGTCTTATTCTACATATTTTCATTTGTAGAGATGTGGAACCGAAATAGTACATTGTGCCGAAGGTCTTATCATACACAACACTCTCTTAATTCTATTTTAATTTTTTTTGATTGATAACCACTTATTTTGCCATTCCCAACCTTTAGTAAATTAGTAAGTGGTTAAGCTATTGATGCGAAATATTTTATAAAGCATCTATAGTAACAAGAAAGACCTAGAAATGATCTTATTCCAAAGAGTGAAGAAGGTTGTGATTGTGAGTAATTTTTAATCGCCTCCACTTTAGCAGTGCAAGTTTTATACCATCGATAGACACTTTAAAGCCTAGGAGCTTTACATCTGTCTTAAAAAAGTTAGATTTTTCTCGTGAAACCCTCATGTTTGCTTCATACATTTTTTTTTAAAGCGAATCAATATCCTTAACATGTTTATTTTCAGTTTCTGAGAAAACAATTACGTCATCGACGTAAACATAGCAATTTTTTCCAATTTGTTCACGAAGGACGTCATCTATAGCCCGCTGAAAGAAAAAATACTGGGCGCGTTTTTTAACCCAAACGGAAAGCGACAAAATTCATATTTCCCGCCGTTAACGGAAAAAGCAGTTTTTTCCCGATCCCGTTCGCTAATTCAATTTGGTGAAACCTGATTTTAAGTCTAGGGTTGTAAAAAATCGTGCTTTGCCTAAACTTGACAAAATCGTTGCAATATTTGGGATAGGATATTTATCGTCTATGATTTTTTGGTTGAGCTTTCGAAAGTCTGTTTGCTTAACGTTTGTTTTTATTGCCCAACTCATTTGTTCCCTTTTTATCAACTACCCAAATGGGATTATTGTAAGGTGACCTTGACGGCCTAACAATGCCGTTCTTCAGAAGATCTTTAATTTCATTATTTACGAAATCTGTCATACCCATAGGATATGGGTAAAATTTTGAGTAAATGGGGTCTTCGGTTACTGTACGAATTGTGGCACAGATGTTGGTGTTATACGGCAAAGATTCATTTGAATCTGCAAATGCTTTTATTCTATAAAAATTCTAAAATTCACATTGTCGCATTTATGCAACAGAATAGTTTCCAACCCTCAATTGAAACGAATTAAATTTTCTTTTAAGCAAATTGTGGCATTAACTTGAGTTAATAGGTCAAGACCAATAATTCCATCAAATGTTGACAGGTTGGGTAAAATAGAAAAGTGCTATTTCTCCCTAAAATATTTATAAAACATTTGAGTTCGATATTGTTAAAACCATGTATTGATTTTACTAAAAAAGGTTTGTCTACTGGCACTAAACCTTTTATCTCTCTTAAAGGCCTAATGTAATTTTTCGAGGCACCTGTGTCAATTAAAAACTTTACTAACCTCCCCCTACTGTTTTTAACGGCAGTTGGGAGTTTCCCCTATAAAATTTACGTAATCAAAATCCTCAGCTTCCACTTCATCGGCCTGTTACGCAGCTGTGGCTTCATAGTCACCTTCATTATTCCTTGGAGGATTTTCTTGGAAATAATTTACTCTTTGGCGACGCTGTCCCGATTGTCTACTTTGCCTTTTATTCCGTTGTTCTTGGACTGGTATTGTTACTATAGGTATTGTTACTATTTTTTTGTTGATAGCTCTTAAATTGCCGTAAACGTGATGATGTCGGATCAACATCCATTTTTTCACAACTGCTGGGGACTTTAGAACTGTTAAGTTCCAATTCAAAACTCTGCCTGTTGTTGAAATATGGGTTTTTGCCATGTTTATTAATTTGGCTGCTATAATTAAGGTTATACGATAACTGTTATTATTGTTTTGGTAACGGTTCGGCGATCGTTTGAACAAGAACATCAGAGGTTTTTCTTCAGAATTTTTCGCATAACTCGTCGCAAACAAATACCTTTCATTGTTTGCTTCAACTTCCTGAGCCAAAGCTAGGGTGTCCATCTGGGATTTTTTGAAAAGAGAACATTTTCCTCCAAAAACTTTTAAAAAAAGAGAATATCACAAAAAAAAGAGACAAAAAAGAGACAATAAAAAAAAAGCAATATTGATTTTTGTTTGTTTTTATTGAATACTAGCTGTCCCGGCAGACGTTGTCCTGCCCTTCCGAGCAGATAGCGTGATAAGTTTGACTTCTTAATTTATTATTTTTATACCGTCTAATTAATTTGTCTAAACTATGAGAACATGGATGGTATTTTTTTTTAATTAAATAAACTCAGAAAAGTACGCATACGGCCGAGAGTACTTTACTGTTTTAGCATTGTTTTTAAGTTGAAAAATTGGCAATTGCTGTAAATTTTCCTTTAACTTTATAAGTTTACTTTTTTTTTTTTTTTTTAATGGTTTTTTGAATTGAATGTTTATTATTTAATAACTTAAAAAACAGAAGTCCTATTATATTTTGTATTGTTTTATTTAATTTTTAATGCTTAAATTATTTTATTTTACTAACGTAGTGCAAGCGGATATACGATATTTTTAGTTTTTTGTTAGGTGTATAAATGTATACATTTTAAGGTGTTCCAACTCTGAAGCATCCGAATTACAACTGGCCGTGGGAAAAGCATTCATTTCTAAAATAAGGCCAGCAAAAGTTAACGACTGTCCCTGCGCTGTATTGATGGTGATTGCTAAGGCTAGGCGTACCGGAAATTGCAGTCGTTTGAAGCTAAACGGCAAATCTGTCGAAAGCATTGGTATTCGCGGAATCAGGACAACTTTGACTTTGCTCTTGCCGGTAATAATTGTGGCCTAGATTAAATTTGGCAAAAGTTTTTTTTACAGCAATTCTGGTTCCTTTGTACAGCTTCGGAGGTTGCAAATTGCGGACTAACATTAACGGTGAACCTATTTTGAGAACTAATTTATAGTGTGGCATTCCAGATGGCTCCAAAGAGTTCAAGAATTCGATTGGGTAGTTGACAGTTTGTTCCTCCTCCATAACTGTATCAATAGGTATTTCATTTGTTTGCCGGAAATTTCAATTTGAATTTGATAGTTTACCTATTTTGTTGACATCGTCGTTTTTTCGGTGCATGTTTACAAAGCCAATCGTTATTTTTTTTAGTTGGTCAGGACATCAACGAAAACCTTTTGCACAACATCGTTAGTTGAATGTTCCAACAGGCAAAAGTTAAGCGTTTTCTTCGCTACCTACCAATTTAATATGAATATCGTTAAGTTAAACTTTTTCTTTGTGGTTTATTTGCTTCCAATAATTGAAATATGTAGGTTGTAGGTAGGTATACCTATACTGACTGACTAAGTTGATAACACTCACACAAACAAATTAAGCACGTTTAATATATAACTGTAGGAACTAAATCATTTTAGCCGTTCATCTTTTACTGCTTTCACCCCACCACCTCCTCCCCAAAGACTTTCTTGCTGCTGTTTGCCTTTTCCAATATTTGGTATTTTTGCATCTTTACTGTTTTTGAAGTTTTTTTTAAATGCAACTTGCATCAAAAAAAAATATTAAGTAAAATTGAATATGTATGATGTATAAAACTTTTTTTCGAACTATTTTTCATTTCTTTTACTGCAATTCATCTTCAACTTCATTAAGATCCCCAATTGCAACTTCCATTCAATTTTGGTAAGCCAATATTATGTAATACATTGTTGTTATTATGAACTAATTAACTGCATATTTATTTACTAAGCATTTTTTCAAAATAAGGGATTTCATTAGATGACGTTAAAAAGCATTTTTCTATGAGAAATTAAAAAAAAAATTCAGTAGGATACCTACTATTTCGTTTACCCTATTTCAGTTTAGACTTGCAAAATAAATTTAGCCCTCAAGCCACCCACCCACCTGCAAACTACGATCATTCAAAACAAAAAGAATTTTTTAAATTTAAAATTTTCTAATATAGAAGCTTTGCAAGGACCTGGCGTGTCTTCCTTCGGCTTGTGGCCAAAGTACATAAACGATTTTGACCAAACTTTACAGGAACACTCTTGAAATAATACCAAAGCTCAATTGGATGGGCGGTTTTGGAGTCCATACCATATTTACAAACAAACATACATCCATTTTTATATATATAGATAGATAAAATTTTTTGTTTTAGGAACAATTTTACATAACATTTTTACTTGCGATTATAGGTACTATAAGGCAAGTTATGCATTCGTAAAAAAAAAAAAAATTTTTGGGCAATCAAACATAACATTACGATGAACGGCTCCTACGATTTTGATAAAACTTTCTGAATAGTGTTTTATGTGCAAGCTTAATGTTTTGGTTGGAATAGATTTTTAAGGAAAAGTCTTTTAACGGTACCTCCCATAGGACCGGTTTTTTGAAATCCGATTTTCTCGTAAGCCACTTGACGGATTTCGATGAAATTTTTATTGTAGGAGCTCTTTTATAAAATTAATAACAAAAGTTCTTAAATTTTTCAAAAAAATTTTTTTTGAGTTTTTTAAAAAAGTTTCAAAATTTTTTTTCAATTTTTGTTTTTTCCAAAAACGGTTTAATCTATATTTTTTTAATTTTATTTTTCTGATAAAAACTACAAAGTGCTAGAAGTTGGCATACTCAAAAAAAAAATTGGAACATATTTTCAAAAAGTTTTTCAAAAAAAACTGTTTTTTGAAAAAACTGGTCGATCAATTTTGAAAATTTTTTTTGGAAAAATTCAAAAAAGTTAAAGAAACCTGATGGCTTATTTCATTTTCTCCAAAAGACGGTTAAGGTATTGATTTTTAAGTGATTTATAAAATTTCATATGATTTTTTCAACGCTTTTTTCCCAAAATCTCAAGCACTCAAGATCATTTTAACACATTAGAGCAAGTTCGTGCGACCCAGTCGTGCACTTTATTTATTAAATAAATACATACAAAAATTTACAAAACATTACAAAATCAATAGTTAACGAAAAAATAAAAGCTCTATTCAGTCTGTTTAAGTTTAAGTCCATTTAAATTAATATAAATCACATACAGAATTAACAATAACAGATTATTCTTACATAAATAAAATGAAATCTTTTAAGTAAAAGTTTTCAGCGTTTTACAAGATAATTCATATACTCCTTTGATAAACTATTGTGAAACTATATTTCAACTGTCGCCAAAAAACCTTCTTCGTCTTCAACATCATCTTCGTATTTTTCCTTTCTTTTTATTTTCTTCAAAATTTTCTTATCATTCGGAAGATTTTTATAAAAGTCTTGGCAACACATTTCTCTGTTATTATAAACGATAGAAAGAATTGATTTGTAGAAATGTTTAATCTATTTCTTTCCTTTGTCCACTGAGCGTTTTTTAGGGAAAATATCCTCTCTACATTGGCATTTTGCCCAGGAATGGCAAAAAAAAAAACGCGAAATTTTAGATAGCTCTGAAAAATGGTCCGGATGTTTTAAACTTTGAAAAAACTTAATCCATTTCTCACTTGAAAGTAATTTTTCGAAATTCCTATCCCCTGACTTTTCTTTCAAAAAGTTTTGCAGCTCATAAAATTTGTCGAAACATTTGCTATCACTTATATTTATTTTCTTGGAATTAAGATAAACTATAGATTCTTCGACAACCTCCCATTTAAGATTATCTTTAAGTTGCATCCACGAAAAGCACGAAAATTCCTCGAATTGAAGAGTCCATTTTTCGAGATATTCATACGACACATGATAATATTTGAAGCATTCAGTCTTAAACTTGTTTGCTTCTTTTACATGACCTCTTTTCAAACGGCTGTTAATTATTGTTTTTACTTTAATTGGAAGAATGGCATTTTCATTTCTTTCCTTAAGTATAAGTTTCAGTTCATTACATAGGTCATTGTCTCTAAAACTGAGTTGTTTTCTGCCTCTATTGCTTTTGATTTTTCATAGAAAATGTAAGTTACTGAATGAACGAAAAATAAAAATGCTTCACTCAGATCTGATTGAAAAAATTTCTGCAGCATTTTTGGGCAGTTAGGCAGTGTCCCAAAATATGCTTTTAGAGCAGGAAACATCTCAAGCACTCGATTTACTGCAGGATATAAGGACAGCCAACGTGTACTTGAATGCCTTAAAAGATTTTTGTGTGTCCATTCAACAAATACACAAAACTCTTTTAAAGCTTCGATTCTGATGGTGTATATAGAAAAGTAGTTGAAAATTTTTAAAACTATTGATTCAACATCAATGTCCATGCAATCGAGGCCAACTTTTGAGGCATTTTGAGTAATATGGACAGGACAACCAATTCCAATCAATGATGTTTTTATTTTGGTGTTTAGTTTTGTAAATATATTACAAGTACCTTCCCTGCGAAGACCCCCAAAGTTGGTATTTGTGTTGTCTGCTGAAAAGGCAATACATTTTTCCAAAAGATTATATTTACTTAAACAATCCAAAATATAATTTGATATTGTCTCAGATCTCAGATGTTTGGCAAAACATCTAAGTGAACAAGCTTAATTTGAATCCCATTTGTCTTGGTAAAATATTGAATAAGAATAGGAAACATTTTCAAGTTTCCATGATTACTCCCATCAGTTGACACAGATATAAATTGCGCTTTTGAAGCAGCATCGACTACTTGCTCTAAACAATATGGTGCAATCACATTGGTGGCAATTGCTCTTATCTTCGTGTGTCCTGGTGATATCTGCCTAGCTATTGCAGAGGAATCAAACTTGAAAACTTTTGTGGAACAATCGGACGAACGAAAACTAAAGTTGTGTTTCAGACCATGAAAAGCCAAAGTTCCTTCAGCAGCTGCAATTTTTTCTTCAAGCAAATTTTTGGAGCAAAAAAACCTTTAATGTCCTTAGAATCAATTTTTGATTTGAGAACAGACTGATGGTTTTTTGTTGCGATGTGCTGTTCTAAGTCGTACCTGCCTTTATTCGACACACAAACGTTGACTTGACAAACAATACACTGTGCATCCCATTTGGATTTTGCATTTTTCACAAAACACGGAAATTTTTTTGCTTAAGTCATCCGTAAAAGTGCATTTTCTTTTCAATGTTGAAGATGACGTAGCCATTGCAGTTATTTTCTATAAAAATAATAGATTGATTAAATACTTATGAATATCTAAAATTGAATTAAATTGTTCATTTAACTCACATTTTTTTCAAAAACAGTAATGATTTGTGCTTAAATCTCCCTTATTCGATGTCGCAACGAAAAAATATTCAAAACATTTAAATTGAATCTGACATTTGTCAGCCACCCCCAGCTGACAAGTAAAAAGTAAAAGTCTTTAAAATTTTGTAGTAAATCGAACATAAAATCATAACACAGTGGTTAGATGGGTTATAATAATAAAGATTACTTGTGTTATTGAATAAAATCAATTCAAAAATTATTGGAACAAAAAAAGAGACATTAATGAAAAAAGAAGACAAAAATAGGTCCTTAAAGAAAAAGAAAGTGTAAAAAAAATCTGACCAAAAAAAGAGAACATGTTGACATAATATTCTAGAACGGTAAGGTTCCCTTGCCGCAATATGTTGAGCTCTTGCTGAATTAAATATATCGGACGTACATCAGCGTACGTAAAATCTAAAGTACATCAGCGTACGTAAAATCTAACCTAGCTATTATAGTTTTATAATTTAAAACTGCTGCATTAGTCTTAGAACACACATAAAATAAAAATTACCTTAACCCTAATTAAAATCATTTTCTTTGATAACCTTTTCTGGTTAAAGAAATAAGACCCTTTTTTCTTATTTTTACTTGCTGCGGGTACTTTCAAGTATCATAAAATCTGTGCTTTTCTGTACATACCTGTTACTTACTTACTTAAGGTGGCGCAGACAGTCCATTGTGGACCACGGCCTCAACCAGCAATCCTCGCCAGCTAGGCCGGTCCCTAGCCAGTGGCCTCCAGTTGCGCACACCAAGTTGGTTGAGGTCGTTTACCACTTGATCGCGCCACCTTAGATGGGGTCTTCCAGAACTGCGTCGGCCCTCCGGGTTGGAATTGAAGACTCGTCGGGCAGGAGCGTTTTCGTCCATACGCTCCACATGACCCAGCCATCTAAGCCGCTGAATTTTCAGCTTCTTAACCAAGTCAATGTCGCTGTATAGCCAGTACAGTTCGTCATTGAATCTTCTCCTCCATACTCCATTGATACATACAGGCCCGAATATCACCCGAAGAATCTTTCTCTCAAAGCACCCCAGCCTGTATTCATCCGATTGTGTGAGTGTCCACGCTTCTGCCCCATACAGCAGGACTGGGATGATAAGGGTCTTGTATAGTGTCTCCTTGGTCCTTTGAGAGAGGGCTTTACTACTAAGATGCCTTCTTAGCCCGAAGAAACAGCGATTGGCAAGAGTGATTCTTCGACTGATCTCTTCACTGATGTTGTACTGAGAGGTTATAGTGGAACCCAAATAGACAAAGTCCTTGACAACCTCAAAGTTATATCTGTCCATTGTGACGTTTTGTCCGAGCCTACGGTGATGATCTACTTCACCCGAGGACAGCATATACTTTGTTTTATCTTCATTTACAGCCAGACCCATTCGAGCCGCTTGCACTTCAATACTTGCGAATGCTCCACTGACAGCGCGCTTCGTTCTTCCAATAATGTCAATATCATCAGCATAGCCAAGTAATTGAACGGATCTAAAAAAAACCGTACCGCTGGTGTTGACATGCGAGTTGCGTACGATTGCCTCAAGAATGATGTTGAAGAGGTTACATGACAGCGCGTCACCCTGTCGTAAGCCTTTCTCGTCATTAAATGAAGGTGAAGGCACAAGGAGGATGAAAAACTGTGACATCTACTACGGCAAGTGCTACAGGACAAGGAAACAGCGGCTATTTGGATGCGGATTTGTGATAAGAGGAAGGCTTAGGCAAGAAGTCTTGGGGTTTCGTGGCATAAGCGAACGCATTGTCACAATCCGCATTAAATCAAAATTCAGCAACATCTCGCTGATCTGCGTCCACGCCCCCACGGAAGAAAAAGATGACACGACAAAATCATACGATCTTCTCGAGAAGACGTATGATGAATGCCCGAAGTATGACACTTAGTTTATTCTTGGTGACTTCAACGCCAAAATAGGAAAGGAGGGTAACTTTGGCTAGACAGTCGGAAAGCATAGCCTGCGCGACAACACATCCGGTAACGGACACATGCTATTCGACTTTCCTGCGGGGCGAAGTGTCATCTTAGCTAGCACATACTTCCCACACCTCAATATTCACAAGGGGACCTGGCGGTCTCCTGATCAAAATACCGTCAACCAAACTGATCACATTGCGATTGATAGCAGACATGAGTCCAGTGTCATGGATGTCCGCACTTTCCGAGGAGCCAACATAGACTCGGACCACTACCTTGTTGTAGCTAAAGTGCGAATGCGGATCTCCACCAGACCGCAGAACCGAACATCCACTCTGAGAAAGTTTGATGCTGCTAAGTTACAATCGCAAGAGACCGCCACAACCTTTGCCAATCATGTCTCCTCTTATCTCTTGACAAGCCCGGCGCCTGCGTCAAACCCAGAGGCCCAGTGGCAACATTGCAAAATGGCCATCAAAACCGCTGCCACGGATGTTTTGGGTTTCATTAGGCGACCACAACGAAACACCTGGTTTGATGATGAGTGCAGGCTCGCACACTTGGCCAAAGACGAAGCCTATCATGCAGTTCTGAATGCCAGAACTAGAGCTGCCAAGAGCGCTTTCCGTGCGGTGTACCAGCAAAAGAGAAAAGAGGAACATCGGCTTTTCAGAAGAAAAAAAAGATAACTGGAAAAACTAATGGTTGAATCTATTGAGGGGTGCTACGGCAGAAGCAATGTTCGAAAGTTCTACCAAAGGGTAAGGCATTCGTCCAAGGGTTACAAAGCCCGAGCAGAAGCATGTAGAGACGAGGGTGGGAATGTCGTTGTAGATACACAGTCGGTGCTGAGAATTTGGAAAGAACACTTCTGCAGACTGTTAAACGGCGAAGACAACCAACTTATCGCTGTCAGGCAGAATGATCCGTTCGATTTGGATGATGATGAACAAAATTTCCGTCCTCCCGACCAAGAAGAAGTTCGGATAGCAATATCTAAACTAAAGTCCAACAAGGCTGCTGGAGCTGATGGCCTTACGGCTGAACTCTTCAAAGCAGCGGGAGATGACTTGGTGAAGAGCATACACCAACTCATCTGTACAATTTGGTCGGATGAAAGTATGCCTGACGAATGGAACCTCAGCATTGTGTGCCCTATCCACAAGAAAGGAAATACTCTAAGCTGCGCCAACTACAGAGGTATAAGTCGCCTATAAAATCTTGTCGGCCATTCTGTGTAAACGTCTGAACCCTTTCGCACGTGAACTGATTGGCCCCTATCAGTGTGGTTTCAGACCCGGTAAGTCAACCGTCGACCAAATTTTCACACTTCGGCAGATTTTGGAAAAGACCCAAGAATTCCAGATCGATACTCACCACCTATTTATCGATGGCCTATGACAGCGTAAACAGGAACGAGCTATACAGAGCCATGTCGCTTCTTGGCATCCCTGCCAAACTCGTTCGATTGTGCAGGATGACTATGGAGAACTCTCGCTGCTCCGTCAAGGTTGGTAAGAACACCACCGACTCATTTAATGTCGAGAAAGGCTTACGACAGGGTGACGCGCTGTCATGTAACCTCTTCAACATCATTCTTGAGGCAATCATACGCAACTCGCATGTCAACACCAGCTGTACGATCTTTTTTAGATCCGTTCAATTACTTGGCTATGCTGATGATATTGACATTATTGGAAGAACGAAGCGCGCTGTCGGTGGAGCATTCGCAGGTATTGAAGTGGAAGTGGCTCGAATGGGTCTGGCTGTAAATGAAGATAAAACAAGGTATATGCTGTCCTCGGGTGAAGTAGATCATCACCGTAGGCTCGGACAAAACGTCACAATGGACAGATATAACTTTGAGGTTGTCAAGGACTTTGTCTATTGGGGTTCCACTATAACCTCTCAGAACAACATCAGTGAGGAGATCAGTCGAAGAATCACTCTTGCCAATCGCTGTTTCTTCGGGCTAAGAAGGCATCTTAGTAGTAAAGCCCTCTCTCAAAGGACCAAGGAGACACTATACAAGACCCTTCTCATCCAAGTCCTGCTGTATGGGGCAGAAGCGTGGACACTCACACAATCGGATGAATACAGGCTGGGGTGCTTTGAGAGAAAGATTCTTCGGGTGATATTCGGGCCTGTATGTATCAATATAGTATGGAGGAGATGATTCAATTGCGAACTGTACGGGCTATACAGCGACATTGACTTGGTTAAGAAGCTGAAAATTCAGCGGCTTAGATGGCTGGGTCATGTGGAGCGTATGGACGAAAACGCTCCTGCCCGACGAGTCTTCAATTCCAATCCGGAGGGCCGACGCAGTTCTGGAAGACCCCATCTAAGGTGGCGCGATCAAGTGGTAAACGATCTCAACGAACTTGGTGTGCGCAACTGGAGGCCACTGGCTAGGGACCGGCCTAGCTGGCGAGGATTGTTGGTTGAGGCCGTGGTCCACAATGGACTGTCTGCGCCACCTTAAGTAAGTAAGTAACAGGTATGTACAGAAAAGCACAGATTTTATGATACTTGAAAGTACCCGCAGCAAGTTAAAATAAGAAAAAAGGGTCTTATTTCTTTAACCAGAAAAGGTTATCAAAGAAAATGATTTTAATTAGGGCTAAGGTAATTTTTATTTTATGTGTGGTCTTAGACTAATGCAGCAGTTTTAAATTATAAAACTATAATAGCTAGGTTAGATTTTACGTACGCTGATGTACTTTAGATTTTACGTACGCTGATGTACGTCCGATATATTTAATTCAGCAAGAGCTCAACATATTACGGCAAGGGAACCTTACCGTTCTAGAATATTATGTCAACATGTTCTCTTTTTTTGTTCAGATTTTTTTTACACTTTTTTTTTTCTTTAAGGACCTATTTTTGTCTTCTTTTTTCATTAATGTCTCTTTTTTTGTTCCAATAATTTTTGAATTGATTTTATTCAATAATACAAGTAATCTTTATTATTATAACCCATGTAACCACTGTGTTATGATTTTATCTTCGATTTACTACAAAATTTAAAAGACTTTTATTTTTTACTTGTCAGCTGGGGGTGGCTGTCAAATGTCAGATTCAATTTAAATGTTTTGAATATTTTTACGTTGCGACATCCTTGTCCTGTAGCACTTGCCGTAGTAGATGTCACAATTTTTGATCCTCCTTGTACCTTCACCATCCCATCGCACTTCTTGAATGGCTGTGATGTCGGCTTTGACACCATCTAGGGCTTCCACTAATTGTTCGGCTGCACGTGGTGTGTTAAGGGTCCGGACATTCCACGTGCAGAACCGAAATTCGTTGTCCTTGTTTCGTTTGCTAGGGTCGTCATCAGTAGGGTCATCCATATCCGAGGCAGTTGGTTGTTTCGGAACAAGAGGTTTTTTACGTGGTAGGGAAGTTACCGCGACGCACAATCCCCAACCTGGGGGACCAGGCCCTATGCTGCTCTCAAAAAAGGAGCTGGAGAAATCCAGAGTCAGTAACCCACAGAGTCAGTAACCCACTACGGGGATGTGAGAGCTACCGTTGGTCCTATATGGGCTCATTCGCCACCTTCTCTACTTCACTACCCTGACTAATAGTAGTGAAAGGACCCAAAGACCTGAGCTCCGAATATGTCGAAGTACCTCAATAGGGTGCCTACCATATTGTCTGTAAGCGTCGCCGTTGGTTCACTTAATTGGAAGCTCATCCGCCGCTCGCTTGCTTTCTGAGGGGTTCGTACAAAATAAACTGCTACCCAACAAGAGAAACAGAAGAGCTTTATGGCAGGGCAATTATAGTGTTGCTATTTTTCTGTGATCAACACTCGCGCTTATAAGTTCAGCAAGTCAAGTCCGGGTGGACAAGACCAGTACTCGATGGCTACCACTTGGAGGTAAAACAAGCACAATTGATGCGTATGAGACAGTTGCAACACTGGGCATCGCCATGTTGATACCAATCACGGTCTACCCTATTCATACAGCACCCAGCCATCAAACATACCTGTTATTGATATTTATTTCTGATTTTGTTACTTTCATTCAAACAAAATATTAAAACTTTATGTATACTACACATTTGCTGGAGAAAGTTAAGACCAAAGTCAAAAAATTAGCATGGGCAGGAAAAATGGAACAGGCTAGAAACTGAAAATCTTAAGACTTGTATTTGTTCTAAAATTGAACGCCTAAACGAAGTTTCTATCTTTTGAATCAACAGCGTAATTACCGTTAACATTGGTCTGGGTACACCAAAGTAAGCATTTTCTTAAAACCGCGCTAAATGGTATCAAAATTGGGGGTCTAGGCTAATTCACTGTGCACAATTCACTGTGCACAATTCACTGTGGGGACAATTCACTGTGCACATTCGCGCGCGCGAATAGTACACCACAATGAAATGCACACAGTTAATTGTCCACCACAGTGAATTGTTCCCAATGGATTAGTATTATTCTTTACAGTTTTTTTTTTTATTAAATCAATAAACAGAGAACAAAAATCTAACAGATTTTGGTTCCGATTGTAATAATTGTTTCAGTTATTGAAGCGCCTTATTGTTCTAGATGTGGACAGCCTCGGCACTTATTATCTGCTGTGTGCATATTTCCACCACAGTTGCCCACCACTGAGAATTGTCCACAACAGTTAATTGCCCGCCACAGTGAATTGTGTACCACAGTGAATTGTGCACAGTGAATTGTCCCCACAGTGAATTGTGCACAGTGAATTGTGCACAGTGAATTGTGCATAGTGAATTAGCCGGCTTCGCAAAATTGGAGATAGGCCCTTGCTGTAAATCGATTTTTTTCTTAAAATATACCGAAGAATCATGCCCTTATATATTTGTAACGATTAATGGACACCTTGTATAAATTAATATTTTTCCTTACTCTTTTTTATAATTTTTTTATTTTAATTTTTTTTTCTTTTTTATCTGGAGGAGAACCTTTTTATTTGACAAGAAAATTATATCTAACTTAAAGCTAACAATAATGTTCTTAAAATAACCTTGCGCGGAATGCGTCGTCAGCTTAACCTGTCGACGTTGCCGCTGCTGCTGGGTGCACATGCACCGGTGTCGGGTAATCGTTGCTTTTTTTATCTTCCAAATGCATCGTCATCAGTTTCTACTTTGTGGGAATAAAAATGTTTCTCGTTCTGGTGAGAATGGAATGTTTGTAAAATTAAAACATTTTTTCCTTTAACTCCTCCGTCCTTAAATTTGAACGTCCTCGTTCGAAACTATTAAAAAATAGGGATTTGACTTATGCGCGTGATTTTTGGTGAAGGATCTGCAGCCGCTTTTTTTTGTTAAATCTGGTTCTTTTTCTTTGGGAGTTTCTTCTTCTTCTCTCCTTTGCACGTCCTTAGTCTGCTTCTTTTCGTATCGCCTTAGTACGACGAAGATGAACAAGATAAGGATTGATAATGATAATATGATATTGATTATCGATCCTTTGGTATTTTCTTCTTCCAGTGCTTTTATTGTTTTTGTGTTGTTCTGGTTTATCTCTTTAATCACCTCCAATGATAGATGTTTTGTTCCAGATATTTCTCTTGAAATATATGTTCTGTTGGCTATTTCTGTTGTAGAGTTATGGTGTCTGATGATGAAAGTGTCAAGTGTCTTTTGATCTCTCGTCTAGTAAGCACGTCATATGCTTGTGCATACAGTCGACCGGTCGTGTTTTGTACACTTAAATTTTTGGCCCTATTAGTTATATGTTGTTATAAGCTGAACATTGACTCTATTGTGCTTTATAATGCCGTGCATGTGCGGGCGAGTTGTTGAGGGACGTGGCAAAGGCGTTAAATGTGCTAGTTGTAAAGTGATTTTTTATTTAAATTGCGGTAATCTAAAGCTAACTGATCTTGCGTCTATGAAAAAGAACAATATTCCATTTCGCTGCCCTTCGTGTAACAGTCAAAGTCAAGAACCTCTCTGCCCCCCGCTGCGAACCCAATCACCAAATAGAGATATTGATTCTCTTTCGCAAGCATCGTCATCATCACCAACAGATGTTAATGCTAAGTCTCCATCATTAAATACCGTTGGAGAAGTTAATAATTCCTCTCCCGCAAACATTACTCTTGAGGTGGTATATAATGAAATAACTTCCCTGAGACGTATTAATGCTGAAGCGCTGCTGCTCAGCAATACCTTACAAGAGGAAAAAAATTTGCTGGAGAGTAAATTAAATGATATGCAACAAGTTGTTAACTCTCTGCAGCAACAACGTTATCGCAAATGCATTGACATTGTTCTTACATTGAAAGCTTCAATCAAGATTCTCTCGAATGGATTAGGAGAAAATGTGACTGAGAACGATGTTAAATCTTGCTACGTCAAATCTATCTCTGAAAAGTCATCTGTGTTTACAAAAATCGTAAAGGGAAAACAAACATCGACGGATACAAAATTGAATATTGTTTCACTGAAACTTAAATCTATTCAAAGTAAGAAAAGTAGGTATAATAAAAGCAAAAAAAAAGATAAAGCTATCATCAAATATTTTTAGAGATAATTGCGGGACCAAACCCATATATATCAATGAAACTTTATCCAATTATAATAGATCTCTCTTAAACAAAGCAATACACTTGAAAAAAGAAAACAATCTTAAGTATGTTTGGGTTAATAATGGGGTTATTCTTATTAAAAAAAATGAAGGAGATGTTTCTACTCGTATTTCTTGTTTTGAAGATCTTGACAAATTATTTTAAATAACCTGTATTCATATCTTTTTTTGTTTCTGCTTTCTTTTTTTCGTTTATTATTATTTTCATGGCTTGTTTTAACTTATTAAATGATAATTTTGAATATGTTCTTAAAAACTCTTTTTGTGTTAATTTTGATAAAGAAGCTCTAAAAAATATATATTCTAGTGAGATAACCAACTTCAATTTTACAATCATACACCAAAATATAAGAAGTCTTCGAAAAAATTTTGATCTGTTTGTGACTCATTTGGACCCATTTCGTGTTAAGCCTAATTTAATTTTTTTGACAGAAATCTGGATCTACGATGGAGACAGCGATTTTTTCAATATTGAAGGATACAAATTTCATACTAATTGCAATAACACGTATGCGTCAGGAGGTGTTTTAGTTTTTATAAAGGAGGGTTCTTGTGAGAAGTGTATAATATCTAGCCCTGCGGTACTAGGTTCTGATATGATAATAGTTTCTTGCACTATCAAAGCCCAAAAATTTATTCTTGTGTGTTTCTATAGACTTCATGAAGGGAGTAAGGATGTGTTTTTGGAGGAGATGTCGAATTTATTGAGAAATGAATCTTGTTGTAATGTTGTGATCCTAGGGGATATGAATATTGACATTTTGTCTCAGTCATTTACTTCCGATAGTTATCTCGCTTTAATGTCGGCTCATGGCTTAGTGTCTTGTATAAATGAACCTACTAGGATAACTGAAAATTCAAAAACTTGCCTAGACCATATTTTTGTGCGTATGGATAGTAAGTCTGGTGGGCAAAATCGTATCGTCACCTCCAAGTGGTGCCTGCTGGATAGCCGAAAGGTGAACTAACGACGAACGTTGGATCCATCGGATCCATAGGTTGTAGATACCTGAGTTATCTTCTCAGGAACTAGGAGCAAGAAGAAAGAGATACGCTCTGAAGATCCAACCACCACAAAGATCTAGATGTCATGCACAGGCCTCACAAGCCGGTCATGAAAGGAAAACTCGATTGTGATGAAAACCGCAGAAAATGCCTCGGATGAAAGAACCAAAAATGTTGACGACCCCCCCCCCCGCAAACGAAAAACGGACAACGATTTACGCATATGCACGTGGAATGTGCGTACGCTAAACAGGCCGCGTAAAGCCGAGCAGCTAGCCGAGACCCTCGCCAGTCTCAACGCTGATATAACAGCCCTGCAGGAGATGCGATGGGATGGACCGGGCCTGAGAATTACGGAGGACTGTAATTTCTGTTATGGGAAACGCCACCTTGATGGGAGATCGCGCTTGTTTGGGTGCGGATTCGCTGTCAGAGGAAGACTTAGGCAAAAGGTCTTGAGCTTTCGCGAAGTCAGCGAGAGAGTGACAACGATCCGCATTAAGGCCAAATTGCACCACATAAGCCTAATTAGCGCCCATGCCCCTACAGAAGAGAAAGACGACGCTACCAAAGAATGTTTCTACGAGCTCCTCGCCAAAACATATGAGCAGTGCCCAAAACATGACATTAAAATTCTTTTGGGAGACTTCAATGCCAAAATTGGGAGAGAGGACATCTTTGGTATGACGATCGGAAAACACAGCCTGCACGACACCACCTCCGACAACGGACTCAGGCTCATCGATTTTGCGGTGGGAAAAAACATGGTGCTAAGCAGCACGCGATTCCCACGTCCCGACATCCACAAGGGCACATGGCGATCCCCAGATGGTCGAACCTGCAACCAAATCGACCATGTTGTGATCGATGGAAGACACTCCTCCAGCATTATGAATGTCCGTACATTCCGAGGAGCAAACATCGATTCGGACCACTACCTAGTCGGTGCAAGACTTAGGGTACGGATCTCCATGGAAGTTCTTAGGCGAACACCGACTACACCTAGGAAATTCAATGTTGGACGTCTTCAATCGGAAGAGACCGCCGCTGCCTATGCCGACCGCGTATCCCTTGAGCTTGCGAGAAATCCTTCGACTGATGACATGAACCCGGAAGACCAATGGCAGCTATGTCAACAAGCCATAAGAAGTGCTGCGTCAGAGGTATTGGGCTTTTCACATCCACCCCCCAGAAACCCCTGGTTCGACTCCGAATGTGCTCAGGCAAACAAAGCCAAAACGTAGGCATACAAGTCGTGGCTCCAGAGAGATACTAGAGCATCTAGAAATCTCTCTGTTGAGCGAAGGAAAGTTGAGAAACGTCTACTCAGGAGAAAGAAAAAAGAACACCAGCAACGCGAAGTTGAGGAGATGCAGAGATGTTTTTGCAGAAAAGAGGTACGAAACTTCTATAAAAAGGTGAAACAGTCTACATCCGGTTTCACAAGCCGCCCTGGGCCCTGCAAAGATCAGGATGGAAATACCGTAGTGGAAACGCAGGCAATGTTAGCCATCTGGAGAGACTACTTTAACCGGTTGCTAAATGGCGATGACAGCCAAGATCCCGCCCAAGATCAACTTGTTCCAGTTAATCTAGATGACGACCACGAACTACACCCGCCCGACCAAAATGAAATCAAAGTAGCCATCACCAGACTAAAGATGAATAAGGCAGCTGGATGTGATGGCCTTCAAGAGGAGCTTTTTAAACACGCTGGAGATGACCTGGTCAGGAGCATACACCAACTCATCTGCAAAATATGGTCGGAGGAAAGTATGCCCGATGAGTGGAATCTCAGTACCATCTGCCCGATTCACAAAAAAGGAGACCGCCTCCTCTGCGCCAACTATAGAGGCATAAGCCTTTTAAACATCGCCTATAAGATCCTGTCCAGCGTTTTATGTGAACGTCTCAAGCCGTTTGCTGACGACCTGATAGGTCCTTACCAATGCGGCTTCAGACCTGAAAAATCTACCACCGACCAAATATTCACATTACGCCAGATCCTGGAGAAAACCCAAGAGTATAACATCGACACCCACCACCTGTTCGTCGATTTTAAAGCCGCCTACGACAGTGTTAATAGAGTTGAACTGTATCGTGCCATGTCTAACTTTAGAATCCCTGCTAAACTGATACGCCTTATCAGGATGACGTTGGAGAATGCTCGCTGTTCCGTCCAAGTTGGTAGAGATTCTACTGAAACCTTCGAAACCAACAGAGGACTAAGACAAAGTGACGCACTGTCGTGCAGCTGTTTTAATATTGTGCTTGAAAATGTAATACGGAGCACCCATGTCAGTACATCAGGCACCATTTTCAATAGATCGACACAATTACTTGGGTTTGCTGACGACATAGACGTGATAGGAAGAACAAAGCGAGCAGTAACCGGTGCTTTCACTACTATGGAATCAGCAGCAAGCAGAATGGGGCTGAAAATAAACGAGGACAAGACGAAGTATATGCTTTCATCAACAAAAGTCCAATCCAAACACCGACTTGGTCAGAACGTAACCATTGATAGGTATAACTTCGAGGTAGTCAGTGAATTTGTCTACCTGGGCACTGCTGTAAACACAGGCAACAACATCAGCGCTGAAATCAAACGCAGACTAACTCTTGCTAATCGCTGTTTCTTTGGGCTGAGTAAGCAATTGAGAAGTAAAGCCCTATCGAGAAGAACCAAGGTGACACTGTATAAAACATTCATCATCCCCGGTCCTGCTATATGGTGCAGAAGCATGGACCCTATCCCAATCGGATGAAAATTCACTTGGAGTCTTCGAGAGAAAAGTTCTGCGTACGATCTATGGTCCTGTCTGCGTAAATCGCGAAAACAACGTTTGGAGAAGAAGATATAACAATGAACTGTACGAGCTGTACAGCGACATAAGCCTAGCCAGAAAAATTCGAATCCAAAGACTAACAAATTCTTGCAACACCATTATTCAAACATTGCAAATAATTGATTTTTATTCTTTAAATAATCGTTTGCTTCATGAAAATTGGTCAGAAATCTATGCTCAAGATGATCCTTCAGTTGCGTTTGATTTGTTTTCTAAGTTGTTAGAAAATCATGTTAAAATGTTTAAAAAAATTAAATCCAAAACTATCCGTAAATTAAATAAATTGAAACCTTGGATGTTGGATTTTTTAGTATATAGAATACACAAGAAAAACAATTTGCACTCAAGTGTAAGAAACAACCTTATAACACTTTTTTACGGACAAAATACTTAGAACTTTCTGAAGAAGTTGCAGCCCAGGTTACTTTATGTAAAGAGCAGTACTATTCTCAAAAATTTGATAAAGCTAAGGGAAACGCCAAAAAAGAATGGGGTATAATAAATGAAATCTTTTCAATAAAATCATCATTTAATTCACCCTCTAGCATACATTTTATGGGCCAAGAAATTTATTCTCCTCCATCTATGTCCAACTTGTTTAACAATTACTTCACTGGTATTGCCGTAGACACATTAAAAAATGCTGGTATTACGAACTTTAATGATAATTCCTGTAATATAAATTGCTTTATTAAAGAAAGAGTTTTCCAACATAGCTTCCTCTTTGACACCATCAATTCTTATGAGTTATATAAAAGTATTAATTCACTGGATAATTCTAATTCTGCAAACCAGAATAGTTATTCCAACAACTTTTTGAAAAATATTGCCTTTAATGTAGGTGATGTATTAGCCCATATCTTTAATAAGTGTGTTTTTAATGGAATTTTCCCAAATAGCTTAAAAATGGCTGAAGTAATACCTATTCTAAAAAAAGGTAATTCCAAAAATCCTAATAACTATAGGCCCACATCTCTTCTTCCTGTTTTTTCTAAACTTTTCGAGAAAGCTATGAAAGTCCGGATTGTGTCTTTTTTGGATAAACACAATTTCTTCAGCAACAATCAGTTTGGATTTAGATCAGGCAGATCAACAGAAGATGCACTTCTTCAATTCTGTAGTCAAATTTATGCCAGTATTAATGTCAGTAAAGTTACAGCTTCTATTTATATTGATATAACCAAAGCATTTGATACCGTGGACCATGATTTGTTACTTTTCAAACTTGAAAAGCTTGGATTTAGGGGTTTTATTAATAAATGGTTCCATTCTTATCTAAAGGGTAGGAAGCAAAGGGTAAAGTTAAAAGATTATTTCAGTGATCCATTAGATATAGTTATCGGTGTCCCCCAAAGTTCGGTCATAGGTCTAATTTTATTTTTAATCTACATAAACTCCATCTTTGACCTGGACTTGAAGGGTTCTCTAAAAGGTTTTGCTGATGATATTGGCTGTTCATACTCGAATAATTCTACGATAGACTTAATAGCTGATATTAATTACGACTTGGAGGTTCTTAGGCATTGGTTTGGCATGCACAAGCTTGTCATCAGTGATAAGACTAAGATTATCTTCTTTAATGAATCTTACTTCTCTCTTTCCTCTCCCAAGTTCATCTTCCATAGCTTAGATTGTACAAAGTTTCATTTAAGCAGGGATACATGCATATTATCAAATTTGGATCTATGTTTCAATGTGAATGTAAGCTGCTCTCCTAAATGCTTTACTATCGAACATGTTTCTGTCTATAAATATCTCGGTTTATTAATTGACACTAAACTAAACTGGAGTGCCCAAACCTTGTGTTCACAAGGTTAAAAATAAAAAACTTCTCTTGTTAACGCTCAGATCAGAAGTGAGTTAATAATTTTATTCAATCATAATGTTCCTACAGAATCTTACAATAATTCATAAAGTTGAAAAGTTGCAGCTGCGTCTTTTTTTTTTTTTTATAATGC
The DNA here is from genome assembly GCA_916050605.2 of Platycheirus albimanus. NCBI lineage: Eukaryota > Metazoa > Arthropoda > Insecta > Diptera > Syrphidae > Platycheirus > Platycheirus albimanus. The sequence goes on from OU696696.1 coordinate 200,654,543, forward strand.
ACACGCGCTCAAGGGGTTTGTTATAGCCCTTTTAATGATAAGTCTCAGCGCGAGCGATAGGAAGTTAGGAAGGAAGGGAAAGGAGGTGTCGATGAACATTGATCTTGAATGTTTGAAGACCAAAATGGCAAGGAAAAATTGTGCCAGGCAATCCATTCCACATTCGTGTTGTACGGCTAAAGAAAGAATCTCTGTATTTCACGGTACGTCCGAAATTGGGCTCAAGTGTAAACTGATGAGCGTTCCTAGCAAGACGAGTATTACGGGGGAAATGTTTAAAGGGTGGAACGCAGCTGGCTACCTCGAGTGAGCATTTTTTGTAAAAGAATCTGTAAAATAAGGAAAGACATGAGACATTTCGACGATGTTCGAGTGACTGCAATGTTTCCATAATGTTTCTCTCTCCTATCAATTTTAACGCTTTTTTCTGAACTCTGTCGAGCAGGTGGAGAAAAGTTTGAGAAGCACCTGGCCAGAGATGGGAGTTATACTCGAGTTTAGGGAGTATAAACGCTTTGTAAATTGTAGCCAGATCAGAAGGGGTGAAAAACTTCTTGCATCTATTAAGAAAGCCTAAGCATCTTGCAGCATTCTTGGCAATCTCAAGTCCGTGAATTATCAAACGTGTACGAAAAGCTGAGGGTTGAGTCGTCAGCAAAACAATTTAATGGATTAGAAGTCACAGACAAGAGATCATTTATAAAAATGAGAAAGAGAGTTGGAGACAGAACGGAGCCCTGGGGCACGCCAGCATTTATATTGTGGAGATCAGACTTGAAACCGTCTAATACAACTTGTATTGAACGGTCCAGAAGATAGCTTCTAATCCAACGAATAAGAGTATCATCGATACCAAATGCACGCATTTTCGATAAAAGAGCTTCATGCCAAACTCTATCAAATGCCTTTGAAATATCAAGCGCAATAATCTTGCTTTCGCCAAAGCGATGCACAGATTTGTTCCACTGTTCGGTGAGATATGCCATCAAATCACCAGTGGAACGATTGCTGCGAAAGCCGGATTGCCGGTCATTTAAAAGCTCCCGATCTTCGAGATATTTCTTGAGCTGACGATTTATCAGCGTTTTCATGACCTTGGAAAGAAGGGACGTAAGTGCAATTGGTCGGTAGGAGGAAGGGGAGGAGGAGTCACCTTTTTTTGGGACGGGCTGGACAAATGCTGTTTTCCATCTACTAGGAAAGATTCCTGAACGATAGGAGCGATGAAAAAGCTTACGCAGTGGTTTTGCCAGCGATGAAGAACACTTCTTCAGAAGAATAGGGGGTATACCATCTGGGCCAGCGGATTTGTGTTTATCAAGATCTTGAAGTACTCTTGCTACTGTACGAGTGCGGAAAATATCAGTCCCATAGAAGAATTAACGTTCTCAAGTACAGGAGGGGCATTGTTGCTTGCAGGCAACGTAGGACTTGCAGCAAAATGAGCTGCGAGCATATTCGCCTTCTCTGAAGAGCTGACAATAGGTTTATCGTCGACGATGAGCGTTGGAACTGATGATGACGTTGAGTTCTTGACGTTTTTTACAAATGACAAGAAGTTTTTACTGCCTTTGGGACATTGCAGAATTTTTTGCCGTAACTTCTGGTCATGTAAAAATTTCGTTTTATGGATAACGGAGTTGCACGAGTTCCTAACTTGTTTGTGTTTCTTCCGATTTTCCTCAGTTGGGTTGGCTTTGTAGGATCGGAAGCTTACTTCTTTCAATCTGATAGCTTCTTTACACTCTTCGGAAAACCAAGACTTTTCTTTTGGTTTGATACATTTTGTTCTGTGAGGGACAAAAGTTCTCATTCCAAGAAAAATCACTTCTGTAATTATTTCAGCACTGGCATCAATGCCATTATCGAGGAAGCATAATGACCTGTTAAAGTTGCGAAAGAAATTATTCAGACCGTCCCAGTTGGTTTTCTCGTATTGCCAAACGGTCCCTAGTGGGAATTTTTTCCTTAACTGGATGGTTTTAGATCGAGAAATTAGCTGAAATGACACAATGGTCCGAGGTGCCAAATGGAGAAGTTACTTTAATAGTATATTTATCAGGATGGGAAGTAAGGAACAAGTCAAGAGTATGGGCGGAATGCCCATCAACATCCGGTATTCGAGTAGGCTCATCGACAAGCTGGGTAAGATGGTTATACTCAGCAAAGATCTCGGTATACCTTCCTTCGAGTGTTGTCTGGCCAGAATAGCGGAGCCAACTTGAAATGTGTACATTGAAGTCGCCCGTAATCACGACTTCAGTGTGAGGACAATGGGAAACAATTCGGGAAATTGAATCTGACAAAACATCTTACTCATCACAAGTAGACATGCTGTCAATATTCGGACTCTTGTAAAGAAAACAGTAATGAATGATATGCTTGCGGACAGTGAATTTGAGCAACAGGAAATTAAAGTTCGTATTAGAACAATGCCCATATTGGGGAAGGCTCTGGCAAGCAATATCATTCTTAACATAAACGACAAGACCATGGTGGGAAAAAAGTAATGGCACTAAGTTATATCCAAACAAACAAAATTCTCAGTATTAAATCAGTATTCTGTCCAACCTGGGTTTCACTTAATGCCAAAACAGCTGGCCTGTATTGCACAGTATTGGCGTACACAGAAAAGAAATTCTTTCTTAGCCCACAACACAAAAATCACTTACCATTTTGATAAACTAAACACAAAAAATTCAACTTTGACGAAACTAATTTCAGCCGTGCAGTGTAAGCACATATTAATTCCAATTATAAACAAACTGTCCTAGGTGTTATGCCCATAAAACAATTTGCAAACGGGAATTATTATAGACAAAAGACACGAATGAAATATACATCAAATGTTGCTCACCTATCCAATGCAAAACCTCTTGCGATAAGCCTCACAAGAGGCTTGCATTGCAGAGAAAGCAACAGTTATGGGTGGCGCGGGTGGAGAGGATGGGTATTGTTGGATGCTGTGCTGCGTATGAGCGAGGTTCGGTGTATTTTTTTTCTTCTTTTTATTTTTCACTGGTTTATTCTATTTTTTATTTCTAATTTTGGGTAACGTTAAGGGCTGATTTTAATTTCTCATTTTAATTTAATTGCACTATGTATTGTTTGTGGTAGGTATATGAATTCAGTTTTGGTTTTTTTTTTTTTTGATTATTTTTGGGTGACACGCGCACAGAAGCAACGCGACCGCACATGACGAGTACTTGATCGTCTGCTATGAAGAAGGGTCGGCTTCCTTCATTCTCTTCTGTTCGCTCAGCATACAATAGGGACGGCTTCCTTCATTCCATTGCGTTCGTTCAAACCAAGCAGATGTCGCGCAGTCGCTGTCGCTTCAGTAGTTAGAGCGCTGTGGCTGATTTTTGTTTCCTTCGCACAGTGGTTTTGTCACTCGTGTATGTGTAACAACTTACTTGCTGTTGTTCATGTCCCTGCCCTGGTCATTCCGGTTTCTTCGCTCTGTGCTTAATTCATACGCGCTATGTCAGTCGCACGTTATCTGTTGTGTGTGTGTCTGCCCAAATGTAAAACATCTTTCATATTATTCCCATATTTGGTCAGTGGACTGTTATCCTAAAAGTATGTGAGCCTTCCGGCTCTTAACCCCTGAACACATTTTCCGTCGCTTGACTTCTATCTTTTATGTAGTGTAGTATGAATTCTAACATCCTTCCTCCCCCCTGCACGGAGTGAAAGAATATCGCTCTCAATTAGCTTAGTTATCTTGATCTTCATCCAAAATTGGTAATCGCACTAGCTTCTGAACAGGTCGTTCTAATTCAGTAGTCGCAGTTTTCAGATTCACTGAACGCACAAGCCCATCTTTTCCTGGATACGCTCCGATGACCCGTCCCACACACCAAGCGTTGGGTGGGGTGCCGTCTTCTTTAATCAAGACCAAATCGCCCATTTTTAAATTCTCTTCAACCGTATTCCATTTATATCGTGTCTGAAGAGTGCGCAAGTAATCCTTCCTGAAGCCGTTCCAAAAATCTTGATGAATAGCTAAGTTCCATCCGCTTATTATAATTTAGTAGTTTCAATTTTCCGTCGCTCATCTCTCTAGTTAGTGGTTGTACTGCTCTGCCACCATGGTGAATACCAGATGGTGCAAGATAATTCAGATCCATTGCGTCATCTGATAATCGCACTAATGGTCTGCTATTTAATGTACCTGAAACTCGCATTAAAATCGTTTGGTAGCGCTCAAATGTAAAACGTTGTCCATTAATGACTCTCTTAAGGTGGAACTTAGCAGACTTGACGGCTGCTTCCCATAATCCCCCATGGAAAGGCGCTCTTGGAGTAATGAATGACCACTGTATATGGTTCATCAAAAGATAGTTTTGCACATCATTTGAGTTCGATGATTCAAAGATTCGATCTAGTTCATTATTTGCACCCACAAATGTTCGCCCGTTATCGCTTAACATCTTAATTGGTGTTCGGTAAATTGATGACATTCTGGACAATGCCCAAAGAAAACGCTCTGCCGTTAAATCTGTGCAGCATTCCATGTGCACAATTTTAGTAGTCATGCAGACAAAAATAGCTATGTAGGCTACCATCGTAGTGTTGCAGCGCCCTTCCCATTTCTGCAATGAAATGGGTCCAAAATAATCGACACCGCAATAAGTAAATGCTTTTGCGAATGTCAAACGCTCTTTTGGCAGGTCTGCCATTAGCTGCATTCTGTCTTCATGCGCATAACGAAGACAAGTTACGCATGTCTTGTTCGCTCCTAAAGCCGCTCGTTTCGCCTGTATTACCCAATACTTTGAACGCACATAATGTAACATGATTTGAGTATGGCCATGTTGTGTTCTTTCATGCGCCTCACGCATCAATAAACGCACAAAATGTGAATGAGCCGGTATGATAATCGGATGCTGCATATCATAGCTCACATTGGCATTCGCTATTCTCCCACGAAGTCCCAGTATAGATCGCTCATCGAGAAATGGATTGAATCTAAATAATACGCTCTGTTTGCTCAATGATTTCTCCTGTCGCACTAAATCGATTTCCTTCGCAAAGGCGCTCAGTTGAGTGAATGTTATCCAATACTCCAGAGCTTTATTGAGCAGCTCGTTGGAGTATCCCATATCTTCTCTAGCATAACCTTCTCGATGATTATGTAACCATGAGAATACGCATGCAGTGATGCGTATCACTTTGTTCAACTATGAATAACGCTCGATTAGTGATTGGTCCTTGATTTGAAGCCAATAAAAACTTTTCACAGACTCGCGCACATACAACAGGTTTAAATTCACTGTGGAATTCTTCTAGTTGATACGTTGATACTTCTGTTTCGTCCTTAGGCCAACACTCGTACGGTTGCCTTAGAAATTCTGGACCGCTCCACCAAAAAACACTTCTTGACAATTCGCTCGCTGGTAATCCTCGTGACAATAAATCCGCAGGATTCTGGTTCGTGGGAACGTGTTTCCAACATTCTATTTCAGTACTTCGCTGAATAGTCGCCACACGATTTGAGACAAAGGGTTTAAACAGTGTAGGTTCCTTCCTGATCCAAGATAATGTTATCGTTGAGTCAGAGAAGCAATGATAACGTGCATACTCGACGTTGCAATTCTTACGCATAAGTTCCATTAGTTTTGCTAATGTTTCAGCAGCACACAATTCCAAACGCGGAATAGATACTGTTTTAACTGGTGCCACTCTTGAACGTGATGTCAAGAGATGACAATTGCTCACCGCCCCATCGCACACCTTCACGTAAATCACCGCACCATAAGCTTTCTGTGAAGCATCAGCAAAGCAAACAAGTTCAATCGTTCTTCCAACCGATGTCTGCAGCCAACGGGAAATTCGCACGTCGTTTAAAAATTCTAATTGCTTCTAGAATTTTTTCCATTCTTTTCTGAGTTCGAATGGCAGCTCTTTATCCCAGTCTAACTTTTGTTGCCAAAGTTTTTGTATGAAGAGTTTCGCTCTAACGATGACTGGAGCCAAATAACCATTTGGATCATATAATTACTCTACTTCGCTTGCCACTACGCTCTTTGTTATTTTGTCATCTCCATCTTAGTCTATGTGTACGCAAAACAAAAATTGGTCGCTCTTTGGATCCCATTCCAAACCCAACACGGATGTATATTCATCGTTTAATTCAACCAAGTTACTCACGTCTGAGGTTTCCTGTTGAATGTGTTCATTCAGCTCCTTATTGAATTTGTGTGCCATTTACTTAGCTCAAGACCAGCTTGGCCTAGCATGTCGCTCAATTCGTGATACAGTTGCATAGCCTCTTGTATGTTATCTGCACCAGAAAAATAGTCGTCTACATAACGCTAACGCACCGTTGCTCTCGATGCCAACGGATACTTATGCTTGTATCTCGTGGCTATTTCTATCATAGTCCGAATGGCCAAAAACGGACTTGACTTTTGACCGTATGTCACCGTCAACAGCACATTATCTATAGGCCGCTCCATCTTGTTGAAACGCCATAAGATCTTCTGGTATTTCACATCCTCAGGATGAATGAGAAATTGTCTGAACATTTTACGCACATCTGTTGCCAACACAAATCGATGAAATCGAAAACGCATAATAATTACATCAAGATGCTCTTGAAGACTCGCTCCTGCTAACTGGATGTCGTTTATAGAACGCACGTTCGTTGTGAGGCAGCTGGCGTCAAACACAACTCTAAACTTCTTAATCACGGCATAGTGTGGAATGTGGTATCCACCCACTAATTCTTGCACAACCGCTCTACGCATGTGTCCCAATTCCAAGTACTCGCTCATAAATTCGTTGTACTTCTCTCTAAGCTCTGAATCCTTAGCCAATCGCCGCTCTAGTTGCGTCAATCGGTGAAATGCAATCCTTCTTGAATCTCCTAGTTCTTTGTCGCCATCCATTCATGGAATTCTCACTATAAATCTTCCCTCGTTGTTACGCCCCACTGAATTCGCATATTGTCGCTCTGCACTTTCTTCCAAAGGTGTTAGATCCTTGGAAGAGGAATCTCGTAGCTCTCGAAATCGATGGATTAACTGATCGATAGTGTCAATTTCTTCTTCGCCCATGCTCATCATTAGTGAATGAGTTTTCTTCAAATTTGTGTCGCCCTTGGTTACCGCACCGAAGATAATGTAACCGAACAACGATGATTATGCCACTAGCCCGCTCTGGCATTAAATGATGTGGCCTCTAATTACTTTTGCCCAAATCGAAACTCCTAGTAACAGATTTACTGGCATCGCTCTGTCGAATTCTGGGTCTGCCAGAATAATGCCCTCAAATTCTGGTATCTTGTGTATGCTCAACAACCCTTTTGGCTGGGGTATGCTCTCTACGATCAATAATAAAATGACCAAATCTGTCCATTGTTCGTTTGTCGAATTAAACCAAGGCTTGATTAATGCGTAAATCAAACCTCCATTGCACCAATTCTTGCCTGAGATCCCAATAATCTGCACCGAAAAACGCTCTCTTTTGAATGTCATCGTCCGCACTGCTTTCTCCGTAATTAGATTAACTTCGAAGCCGGTATCGAATAACGCTCGTAATTGATATTTAATGCCCTGTTCAGTTTGCAGCTGTACATTACCAGTTGCGAGCACTGGTGTTGGCTGGTTATGCTGCTCTACTGAAAACTCAGACGCGCTGGTGTTTTTTGTGAGGCGGTAGCCGGTTGATACGATGGCTCCGCTACGTTTAACTGGACACCTTCTCGTCGATTACTTAAAACACCCATGGCACTATTCATGGACGATTTGTTGCACAACAAACTATTATTTCGCTCATGTGGGCATCTTCTACAAGGTCCTCCCTTACAGCTCAAAGATCCCGATCGATAATTCGGCATTAAACAATTGTAGTACAATTGTAAATTCCTCACACGCTCACGCCGCTCATTTATGCTCATTTTCTTAAACGCATCGCATTTGTAAAGTGTATGCCTTCCCTTGCAATGAAAGCATATCAATTCAATTCCTTGTCCTGGTGATATCGCATTCTGTTTTTGATTAAACTGGCTTGATGTCGCCATTGTACTGCTAGGCAGTTTTTCATACGCTCTCGATGTCTGCTGTCGCTCTGATTGCAGCTGCTGATTCTGACTTTGGGACAGATTCGCCGTACCTCTCGCTCATCGCTCTAGGGATTTTAATACATTGCTCGCTTTAGGCAATTCGCGCAAATCCTGACTCGTCTCCCACATCTCAAGCGTACGTGGAGCCATCCGAGTTATTAATATGTGCGCAAACACATGGTTCCATTCTGTAACGGGGCAGCCCACCACCGCTAACTGTCGCATTACTCGATTAGCTGTATCAATCAGTTTTCTCAATTATTCGTATGTTTCTTTCGCACTCTTCTCAATTTTCATTAGCTCATCTAGATGTGCCATGATGATTCGATAATGATTCTCATAGACCTCTACTAGCTGATCATATGCCGCTTGGTAGTTTTCTCCAATGGTTCGCCAACCACAAAGAACTCTTTCTGCCGCCCCAAATAACGCCTTCTTCAGATAATGAATTTTTTGTGTATCTGATAAGGCCATATTTGTATGGACCAAACTATCGTGTATCGCTCGCCATTCGCTCCCTTTGGAATATTCTCCGTTGAAAATGCCTGGAGATATGCGCTCTAAACGAATTTCCACCTCTGCCGCCGCAAATGTGCGCGGTGACATGGCCGGTGTTAAAACGCTGTTCGTTATTGCAGCCGGCTGGCTTTGTTCCTGTTTAACGCTCCCTTCTACCGGTGGCCCAAGGGTTTCCACTGGTCTTTCGGTACGCTCACGCTCTTCGCTCTGTTGCATCAACTCTAACTCTGTTAGTCGCGTCACCAATAACTCCATCGCTTCTAGGTAAGAACCCTCAATTTCTTTTGCTAGCTGATTATATTGCTCTTCGTATTGTTGTTTTCCTTCCACATCAAATAGATTGGAGTGTTCCGTATTAAATCGTTCAAAATAATTCTCAAGCAACCTCAAATGCTCACGAAGCTGAAAAATATTTGCTTCTGCCAGTTGCGCGCTTTTCCCGAATTCCAACGCTCTCAAAATGTTTGTACGCTGCGCCGTGCAACGATTTAATTCCATCTTGAATGAAGGGCTTAAAAAATGATTTAAAAAAAATTAACAACGCCCAATAACGCAAGTACCGTCCTTACCTTAATGTAAAATGTGCAATACAATTTCTATTGCAACTTATATTTGCTCAAAATTCAAAAAATACTCTTGTATAGAGAAACTAAATTGGCTACGCACCACAAAGTCCTGACGCTCAAAAGAAATCGAATTTATATCTTGTATAGATAAAAAAAAATACAACGCACCACAAAATCATGACGCTCAAAAGAAATCGAATTTATCTCTTGTATATATATAAAATGCAACGCACCACAAAATCGTGACGCTCAAAAGAAATCGAATTTATATCTTGTATAGATAAAACAAAATGCAACGCACCACAAAATCTTATTGCTCAACAAAAAGAAATCGAATTTATCTCTTTATTAATTTGCAATGCTGTTTGCTTAAGAAAAGCAACCAAAAATCTTCTCAACAATCTTCCAACTGTTTTTCGTGTCGCCCCACAGCCAGAAATTATATTCAAATTCTCTCGTACGAAGTAAAAAAAAAAAATCATCAGCACACCACAAAAATTTTAAAAATCACCGATCGCTCTAGCCAACAGAAAAAACAATAAATTTTACAAAAAAACCATAAATTCAAATGTCTTTTATTATTATTATTATTATTTTCTCAATATAACTTAAACAAAAACTTCATTCTTAAAAAATCGCACAAAGAATGAGAATGTCACAACGCTCTGCCTGGTTAAATATGTGGCCGTCCTGGGCATGGCCTACTTCGACCGATATTGTTCTGGACACAACAAGCTGTTGTGGTAGTGTCCCGCACCGCGCTTCCGGCAACAACCACCAGGGCATACATGACGCTGCCCATGTCTCTCCTTCGGCATCAAACAGTTCGCTCTGTTTTCCTTCACCGCCGTCCTGGCCATGGCCCTTAGTTCCTCCTCATCATCGAGTTCTTTGTATCGCTCCGCAAATCGCCCTCTCGCTCTCAAATATATCTCCTCCACTTGGCAAAAAAGGAATCCTCACTCTGGAAGGTTGCTTTGTCGAACACCCTAGCAACCACCTTCTGGTGTTCCTCCATGAATCGCCCAAACGCCGTTTCCAAATATTCCTGCCATTGTTGTAGGGCCGGGCGCGTCGCTTGCTTGAATTCCAACCCATTCGTGAAACGCTCCACACGATGAACTGTGTTCACGAACGTACGGCGCTCATTCGTATTCATGGCTAAAACTTCTACTTTTTCAAAACGCTCCAGAAATCTTTGAATCAAATGTAAAATCGCTCTCGCTCAGTTAAATGCTTTTTTCAATCCGGTTCGCACGGACCACAAATGTTCACAAGGTTAAAAATAAACAACTTCTCTTGTTAACGCTCAGATCAGAAGTGAGTTAATAATTTTATTCAATCATAATGTTCCTACAGAATCTTACAAAAATTCATAAAGTTGAAAAGTTGCAGCTGCGTCTGCTATGAAGAAGGGTCGGCTTCCTTCATTCTCTTCTGTTCGCTCAGCATACAATAAGGACGGCTTCCTTCATTCCATTGCGTTCGTTCAAACCAAGTAGATGTCGCGCAGTCGCTGTCGCCGTCGCTCTTCAGTAGTCAGAGCGCTGTGGCTGATTTTTGTTTCCTTCGCACAGTGGTTTTGTCGCTCGTGTATGTGTAACAACTTACTTGCTGTTGTTCATGTCGCTCGCTAGCCTGCCCTGGTCATTCCGGTTTCTTTGCTCTGTGTTTACTTCATACGCGCTGTGTCAGTCGCACGTTATCTGTTGTGTGTGTGTCTGCCCAAATGTAAAACATCTTTCATATTATTCCCATATTCGCTCAGTGGACTGTTATCCTAAATGTATGTGAGCAATTGAAAAAGTATCTTTTACCTACAACTTTTATTATGTACCATCTTAGAAAGTTCGCATCGAGAAAGCTTCTAGAAACGATCTATTACAGCTTGGTTCAATCGAAGTTACAATATGGGCTTGTTTGTTGGGGAGGTACGTTTAACTATAACTTACAACCCTTATTGGTTGTACAAAAACATATCTTGGGGACTATTTGGAACAAGAAACGGCGAGAACATAGTTTTGGACTTTTTCTAAGTTCTAGGATTCTTCCACTAAAACACCTTTACTTTTATAAAGTCCTAAAGATTTTTGTCTTAAGAAGTGGTAACTTTCTCAATCAGAATTTATCTGCTTATAGACTTCGTAGTTATGAAAGCTTTTTAGCTCAAGTGCCATCTCACAATAATCGTAGCTTTTTAAACTATTACTCCTCTGTCGCACCCAGACTTTTTAACAAATAACCTATTGAATTTCGAAGTAACCGTTCACCATCTGTATTTAATAAAAAAAACTAAATTATGGCTTTTTTCTTTTGATTTCTATACAATTAATAATCTCCTTAATCTAAAAATTTAATACTTTTAAAAATAATATAAATATTTAAAAGCTAACTAGTTCACACAACTGAAGTCTTTTATCAAAATAAATATAAAAAAAAAATTGTTCAATGTTAATTTATTTAATCAAACAACATTTATCTATATTACACATTAAATGTCAATGGAGTAACTACTCAAACTTATCTCTATGTATAATCTATTATTTTGTAATTTGTATAGATGTATCTGCCACTAGTTTTTCAACTACAAGATGCATCATTTTAATATTTCCAATTTCTATTACCAGTACTTTATTTATATTACTCATTTTATTTATAACTCTGCACACAAATACATTGTACTACATTATTTTTTGGAAATAAAAATACTACTACTACTACTAAGTTCCTTTGAGGTTGACGATGTTGTCGTCTATTCTTACTTGGTCATCGAAACCATTCAGCAGCAGTGTATCGAGGAGTATTTCTTCGGTTGTCGGGACATGTTGGCTGGTTGCTGGATGACCTTAAAGTAAATTGGCGATGCAAGCATCGTTGCTCAAATTAATTATCTTATTCTTATTACATATAGTTAATCTGTTCCATGTCTTACATTTATTTCTTATGCCTAGGATGGAATCTTTACAAATTAAAATGTTTTCGAATTTCATGTCATTTATAAGATTATTTTTCTTAACGGGTTTAATTAGCATCGTTTTACAAATATCTTTATCAGTTATAGGGAGATTTATTATATAAAAAATGGATGAGCCATTTGAGGCGATTTTAATTTCGGAAAATTCTATTGCTTCATCAATGTTTATAAATGGTATATTTTCATTTTCTAAGAATTTGCTTACAATTTTAATTTCTTGATTAGATAATATAAATGAATTAACAAAGTCTGCATTTGCCCAATTGATGGCGTACTCAACGGTTATGACTTCTTGTTTTATAATTTATAATTCTGACTTTATTTTAATTACAAATTCATTCTTTTCATATAATCTATCCTTTTCATTGGTTATTTTAATTAATTTGTTTGTTATGTTTCTAAGTTCTGCAAATTTTTCTAAGGTTAATTTATTTAATATTACTTGGTAGTTATTGTTGTGGAGAGCATTATTAATTTTTCCTTTTGTAATTTCGAAATCAGAATGATCAGGGCTACCGGAAATCCATTTCCAGGCGCTACCGATCAAGTTAAGGGATGGCTTTGTTTTCTTTGTTTTTGGGAAGACTCTGAAGAGGTGGTCGTGGATGAGGTGTATTTCATATTTTAGGAAAGGTCAAAAGGGATGGTTTACGCCGATTTAATTATCTATGATTATTTCCAGATCAGTGATTATTCGATCATATTGCTCAAGTTCTATTATATGAATTAGCTTGAAGGTACCGGTTTGTACCTTGGCTATTCCTGTTTCCAAAGTAATAAGTGGCGCATTGCTGTAATCGAGTAATTGGGTGTCGGCTTAAGCATATAAAGGCAGAAATCTGAAAAAGGCTTTGTATCAATTTCGAATGTGAGATTTATGGACGAGTCTACCGCTTTCAGTAAGGACAGTAGTATTCCTATTTTCTTTAACAAGTTCTTCTTTAAATCTGTTTGAGAGCTTTGTTCCGTGTCTTTTATTTTGTTTCACAAAGATAACTTGTCCTGGCAAGTATTGTTTAATTTCATGCCTCTTTTTGTTATGGTGCCGGATATAATTTTTTTGTTTTTCTTTGAGTTTTTCGATGTTCGATTTTCTAGTTTTTTCAAAGTCATCAGGGGTGAATGTGACAGATCGACCGAAAAATAAATCTACTGGTCTTTTGCCAGTTGTCGAGTGATTGCTGTGGTTGTATTCGTTAACGGATCTCTCTAGGAACCCCTCGAAATTACGTTCGGTACCATTTTCTTTTATGCATCGCATGATCTCGGAGAGAGAAGAATGGAATCTCTCTACTTGTCCTTTGGCTTCGCTTCGATACGGAGGTACTCTGTGTATGGCAATATTGAGTTCGCCCTTCATCTTGAAATGAAACGATGGTGAATTTAAAGCTGGTTCACTATCTAGAACAATAGCTTTGGGGACGCCAAAGAAGAAGGGTAAATCACGAAGAGGTTTTCGAATATCTTCAATAGATCTGCTTTTTAAAATTTTGACCTGTGCGTATTTTGTAAATAATGCCGTTAAGGCGATTTTTTTCTCTGTATGATAGATGTCGACATGAATGGTATGACCTAGGAATGTGGGTATGGGCGTTTCGTTAAGTTTGCACTGATTGGGTTGTGGTTCGTACTTGCTAATTTTAGATACGGAGCAAATATTGGTTATTCTTTTGATTTTATTCATCATAGAAGGGAAATAATATTTTCCTTAAATTTGTGAACCAATTGTGAACCGGATTTCTATGTGCTCGTTCGTGGGTTTCGATTATTATCGTTTCTTGTTCATGTTCTCCAATAATATCTTCGACGAAAAGTTGAGTGGACCTTATTCTATACCTGTTTAAGTGGGATTGGTAAATTTCTTGTATCATGCCCATGATGTTTTCTTGGGTTTTGATACAGTAAATGACAGAAGGATTAAGAATTTTTTTTTAGAACTTTCAGGAGATTTTCTCTTTTATAATTTGGTTCGGTAATTATGTGCCTATGGTATCGTGGAAATGCAATTTTGAATTGGATACTAGATGATTCCCCAGTATTCAGGAAAATTTTATTTTTATAATTTATTTATTTGCTAAATTCAAGCTCATATATGTATAATTAACAATATTTGCATAACTTAAACTCTAACATAAAGTAAACTATTATTCTATATAAAAACTAAATAGTAGGGGGGTTAAGGAAGATTAGAGTAAAGGTTTCTTCTAAGGGAGGAGAGACTAGGATTAAAATCAAGGTGATGTTCTGCACTGTTGGCTGAGCGTAACATTCTAGTAATTGGGTTGAAGTGGGCATAATTGGTACGGTGAGTAGGAAGGTAAAAGAAGGGAATAGATCTTAGGTTACGTGGATTGGTATTGACGAAAATTAATTCAAGAAGAGGAGGAGAATCGATGGCACCGGTGATAATTTGGTGAACAAAAAGTATGTCTGCAACAGCACGACGTTTCGCAAGCGTGCTAAGGTCGATTAGTTGTAAACGATGTTCGTAGGGGGGAAGGAAATGAGGGTCGGACCAAGGGAGGTTTCGTAAAGCGAAACGGAGGATCCTACGTTGTACAGCTTCAGTTCTAAGTCAATGGGTGGAATAATAAGAAGACCAAACTTGACTGGCATACTCAAGTATAGGTCCTACATATGTTGTGAACAGGGACTTTGTTACGTATGGGTTTAAAAATTCTTTAGACCAGCGCTTTATGAAACCAAGGGAAGAGTTAGCTTTTGCAATAATATAATTTATGTGAGAACGAAAGTTGAGCTCTTTATCACATAAAATGCCGAGATCGCGAATGGAGGAAACTAAGGGAACCGGAACATTGCAGAAATGATAAGTACGAAATGATAAAGGCAGGCGTTTACGAGAAAAAGTCATAAGTTGACATTTAGAGACATTGAGTTCGAGAAAATTGTTAGTGCACCATGCAAGAAGAGAATTCAAGTCTTTTTGAAGCAGGGAAGAATCGATAGGAGTAGATATTATTTTCATAATTTTCATGTCGTCGAAATAATGTTTTCAACATCGTTAATGGTAAGGATAAATAAAAGTGGCTCGAGATGACTGCTTTAAGGAACACCTGAGGTGGCGTGGATGGGATTGGACACAGAAGATCTGAACACAACACTATATTGGCGGTTTTCCAAGTAGGATCTTACCCATTGGATGAATATTGGAGGAAACCCTAAGGCTTTTAATTTAATATAAATAATTTGGTGAGAGATCTTATCGAATGCTTTGCTGAAATCAGTAGTGATTACATCAACATCGTAACCTTTTTCCAGGGCACAGGGGGTCGTTGAAACAAGTTGAGTAAGATTCGTCGTGGTGGACCTGCCCTTTATAAAACCATGTTGAAGTGGAGAAACTAATGACTTACAATGGAAACAAAGTGAGTCGTAGATAATGCTTTTAAAGAGCTTGGGTATTGAAGAAAGTTTAGCTATCGGACGATAGTTTGATATTTCATTTTTATTGCCCTTTTTATGAATTGGAAAAATATATGAGTTTTTCCATAAGGGAAAAATGCTTGCGAAAGAG
Source organism: Platycheirus albimanus (assembly GCA_916050605.2). NCBI lineage: Eukaryota > Metazoa > Arthropoda > Insecta > Diptera > Syrphidae > Platycheirus > Platycheirus albimanus. Next base: position 200,670,208 of record OU696696.1, read on the forward strand.
AGAGTTTAAAAAGAGTTGTGAGAGGGTCGCACAGTGCACTATCATCAGGACCAGAAGAGAAGTCATCTTTAAGTGAACTTAGTTTTTCACTGACCGATGAAAGAGAAATATCAAGAGAAACTAGTGAAGTTTACGAACTGTTTGACAAGTACTCAAAATATTCTAAATCGGGATTATTAACAGCATCGCTATAAGACTGACTAAAAAAATTTGCAAAAAATTTGACAATTACTTCAGGATCAGCAGATGAGGTATTATTAAAACTGAAAGAAGAGGGTAGACCATCGGATTTTCTTTTTTAATTAATAAATTGATAGAACCGTTTCGGTTCAGAGATGAGGCAAGACTGCATTTTATGAAGATATGCATTGTAAAGTGAATCGCAGAAGAGAGAAAAATTGGAAGAAGCTTGTTCGAACTTTAAAAAATCTGAAAATGTTCGGGATTTTAAATAGGTTTTCCATAACTTATTCCTTAAATTACGAAGAGTTTGCAACTTCATGGTGTACGAGGGGGGTGATAATAAACAATTCTTTTGGGGTACGTAAGGGCACACAGGAGCAAGCACTCAAAGATAGCTGTGTAAAAGAATGTCAGGGCAAAGTCAATGGGGGCGTTAGGGGTCAAAAATAAACTGAAATCAACATTGTTTAAAAGGATCTCAAGTTGGCTTTACGAAAATTGAAATGAAATGAGACTTCCGGTACAATGGTGGATAAACCTTGATCGACAGTGAAAAGAAGAGATAGAGGAGGATGATATCGGTCAAGGGTGGAGAGAAGGAGAAAACTTTCGGTGACAATAGAATTGAAAGGGTCAGAAGAGAAAATTAGGTCAAGCTGCCTCTCCAAGTTATTTGAGAGACCGCTTATGTGAAATAGGCCATTTTCGAATAATCGATCTGTGAAAAGAGATTCTTTATCAGAACTAGTATTGCAGGGAACAAAGTGTAATTCATACTCTGATGGAATCCAAACAAGGTCAGGCAAGGTCACCGACGAATCAAATGACTCAACTTTTAGTTCATACGCAAGAGTGGGCTGCGCTGGGCGAATATAACAGCAGATAATGTAAAAAAACCGATTATATACAGAAACCTTAATGCGCACGAATTCAAAGAGTGCCGATTTAGCGACTTCGACAAGGGTTGCATTCAGACGAATGTGAACAGCCAAGAGAACTCCACGCCCACAAGGAGCATTATCTATGATCTGACCATCAGCACGAAAGACGATAAAATCAGATGTGTATAGCTCGCTATCAAGAATGCTGGGACAAAGGTTCGTTTCTGTAAGGGCGAAAATATAAAATGGCAGTTTTTGGGAGTAACGAAACATAGAAGAGGTTTTGGAATGGAGCCCTCTAACGTTTTGGTAATAGAGAGATATTGTAGTTGGGGTATCGCCGATAGATGAAGAATTAAGGATTGTATTAAAGACGAGGCCTGTGGTTGAAACTTGTAAAGGGAGAAAGTTTAGAGTTTACAAATTAAGCATACGTAGCAAGGTCTTTCGAGACTGTAGAAGGAGAGATATTATAACCCTCATGAAAACGGGTATAGATATTGACAAGTAAAGAAGGGTCGGTAGAGAGGCCTTCTTTTTATATCGATACTAAGACGTTAGTTTTGGTCTTGCCATTAAAACAAACAGAGTCTGGTTTATCGTGTAAGTAAGCAAGGTAAAGACGCACATTATCGTAAAATTCACTTTTACGAAGCCTTGCCATAATGTATCGGCCGTCGAACTCATCAACTGTAAGCTTCGGATCAGCAAATTTAGAAGCTAATTTGACAGAAGGCGGAACCATAGGGTCGAAAATTGAGGGAGTTTGGGTGGTTAAGTGAAAGAAAGGATTCAAGGTATGAGAATGGATAAAATTACTATACTTAACGTTAGAAGAAGTGCTTTTAATTGAATCATTGTAATAAGATGGGATGGACTTAGGATTGGTATTAAATGATACGCGTTTTCGTTCGGGAAGAGTGGAGTCAGTTAAGATTGGGGGCTTTTTAATATTGGGGTAGTTTATAGATTTGGAACTGGGAGGGTTGAGATTGTTAATGGATTTGAAACTGCTAGGGTTGGTCCTAAAATAAGTATTATTATTATTTACATTTTTGGTTGAAGACATATAAGTTTTCCTAATAGTTCTAGTGACGCATTTAGAAATTTTTATTTTCCCAAGTCAGCAAATAGGGTGGGCGGTAAAGATGAGTAACCATTCATATCTGGATGGAATCGACACTTTGAAACTAGACGAAGTTAGCTTTTGACATTCTCCGCGGTTGACTTTAAAATTGCTCGAAAAAAGCTTGCGAATCCAAGAGTCATTTGCATTACTAGGAGTTCCCTTAACGAAGAAAAGCGTGAATTTAGATACCATTTTTAGTTTATTAAGCATTTATAGGCACTTCCATACTTGGAATAAGTTCATGACTTGAGCTTTCGGCACTGTAGATGTCATAACGTTAAGTTGCGACTTCAATGGCGGCCTTGAAAGTGCATTCGCCACTATATTTGTTTTACCTGGTTTATAGTGGAGCTCATAATTATACTCTTCTAGAGCAGCCTTCCAGCGCTTCATTTTGGAATTATGATTCTTATGGCTTAATGCATAAGGCAATGGCTGGTGATCAGTGTATATTTCGACTTTGGCGGAACCATAACGGTAGTTGCGGAGGGATGTTAGTTCACAAATTATCGCCAGTATTTCTTTTTCATTTGCAGCGAAATTTTCTTCTCGTTTGCAGAGAGTACGTGAAATAAAGGTAAAATGCTTGTTATCATGCGATAATATTGCTCCAATCGCATAATTAGATGCGTCTGTAGTTAATTGGAAATTTTTCTTGAAGTCCGGATACGTTAAAATAGTTTCTTCTGAAACCAATGCTTTTTTAAGTTTGTCAAATGTCTGGACGGATTCTTCATTGAGGGTGTTACGTTTTTTACTGGATAAGTTCTTGAGCAATCTTCCATCTTCCCCTCTTAAGAGGTTGGTTAGCGGTTTTGCTACTTTAGTGTTATCCCGAATGAACAGACGGTAGTAGCCGGATAATCCTAAAAATAATCGAAGATCTTTAAGCGTAATAGGCTTCGGGAATTGTAAAATTGCTTCTACTTTTTTCGGGTTGGTTCTTATGCCGTCTGGTGAAATGATGAAGCCTAGAAACTCCACTTCTTCTTTAAAAAATTCGCATTTGTTTAATTGAACTTTCACGTTTGCGTCCTCAAGGGTTATGAAGACTTTTTCAATATCATTTAAATGAGTCCGTTCATCTTGACTAAAAATAATGATGTCGTCTATGTAGACGATGAGTTCACGGGGGATATCGTTGAGTGTTCTTTGAAAAATAGATGGGGCGTTTTTAAACCCAAATGAAAGTTTTTTGACTCACTGTACTTTCGTGTTGTGTGTTCAATTTGTTTGCTCCGTAAAGAAAACCCTTTTTACCATATTTAAAGCTCTTCTAAATGTATAAATTTTTCATAATTGTAAATTAAACCGGTTTTCTTCTGTTTTTCTTGTTAAGTGTTTTATTTCTTTTTCATAAACAATTCTATTTAACAAAAATACTTGTGCTTAAGTGATTTTCTGTGACATTTTATAGACAAAGGAGCATAAAACAAAAAAAACAAAAAAAAAGAATAAATTGCATTCTCTCAAACTATTTTAGAGTGTTCTCTTAACATTTTAACTATTTCACCAATATAAGTGATATCGTGTTATGAAATACGTTGCATAATTAAAGGTGTTGTTGGTTTTTTTGTAATAAATATTTCCTCAGATTGGTTTGTGTATTGGGTAATAGAAAAACTATAGGGTGATTATTAAGAAAATAATTTTAATTTTCACTTATTGCTGTTTATTATCAAAGTTAAATTTTTAAAATAAACTTGTTTCGAAATTAAACATTATAATACAAAATGGATCAAAATACCCCTGATACACTTATGTCACTTGTTGTTTCCATGCAACAAAAAATTGATCATTTAACTGACGCCGTTGCCAATGTTAATGAGCAACTTATAAGATTAATTTCAATCAACATTCCATCAGTGGAAACACCAAAATCTAATAAATTGAAAAACATTCCGAGTAACCAGACACCAAAAAACCATTTAACGCGGTCAGTATCCTTAAAAAGACCTTGCGAAATTTTGTCCCCCTTAACCCAAAAAAGTAAAAAGTCTACAGGCTCCCGAGCAATAAAAACTAAAACTCTCACAACACCTTTTGTGTTTACAACAGCATCTTTAACATCATCAACTTCAACATTAACCACATCTTCATCAACCGCAACAACATCCTCTAAATCATCATCCTCAGCTTCATCATCTTTAGCTTCATCATCTTCAACCACCTTATCAATGAATCCTGAAACTCCATCTGATTCAACTAATTCAACAGCACATATTCCTTTATCTTCCATCATACCTTCACCATCCGAAAAAACATCAATAACTTCATCATTGGGTCCACCAATTGCACCATCTACACCTATAACTTCAACACTACATCACACTTCGATATCAACTTCATCTTCATCAACTATAACTTTAACCACATCTTCTAACTCATTATCCTCGAATTCGCCCTCCTATATGTCGTCAATAAATAATTCCGAAGCTCCATGTACTTTGAATTCGAAATCAACCTCATCCACATCAACAAATTCAGAACCTCTCTTCAATTCTCAAATAATGCCATCGCCCCCTTCTTTGTCTGCGGTGTGTCCAAACACATTTTCTACGACCTCCTTCATCCAACCGTCGTCATTGTCTGCAGAAGCACCTAAGGATAACGTAATGCATACAGTAACGTTGAGAGCAGCTGAAAGATTCAAATGCATTTTTTTATCAAATTTTGAGGCTAACACTAAGTGCAGCGATATATCTGCATATATTGAATCACATTTCAAAAATACCAATTTCAAAATTGAGCAGTTACCAACGAAAGGAATTGATTACTCGTCTTTCAAGTTATTTGTTCCACATGAAACATTTACTCAATTGTTGGATAAGCATTTCTGGCCGAAAAACATAATCATCCACGAATTCGTTAAACGAAATACTTTGAATAACCCTTTTCGGAAGAATTTGACAAGACCAACAAAACTTCGTTGCAACTAATTGATATACTTTATCAAAACGTAAGAGGCTTACGGACAAAGACCAATTTGGTTTACTTTAATACCTCGAACTTTTCCTACGATGTCATATCTTTGACGGAAACATGGCTATTTGGTGGAATAAAGGACTCAGAACTTTTTGATTCTTCGTTTAATGTTTATAGACGTGATAGATACTCCGATCCGAGTATTACTACTGTTGGCGGTGGTATCCTTATTGCCGTTAAATCTTGTTTTGTGACTTCACTAGTCAGTGTTCCTGTTTGTTTGAACGAGGAGTTTTTATGTGTGAAGATGGATCTTCAAGGAAAACATATCTACTTCGTCACTATGTACATTGTTCCTGGAAGCTCAGTTAATACCTACAGCGAAGCCTTCACCTTTTTAAATTACATATTTGATCTGATGAACTACAATGACGACATAATATGCCTTGGAGATTTTAATTTAACCAATGTGTCTTGGAAACGATGTCCTGATACTAACACTATGGTGCCAACAGGAAATCTTTCAGTAGATGACTCGCAGACTCTGGATAATATTACGTCGCTTGGTCTGCATCAGATAAATAACATACCAAACTCAAATGCTAAGATCCTTGACTTGATTTTCACAACAATTGATGCCGACATTTCACTGGACAAAACGACTGACCCTCTGGTAAAAGAGGACTCTCATCATCCAGCACTCATCATAACTGTTCAAAACTTTGTAAGGAGTAATAATCACGATTCTGACAATGTTTTTAAATTTAACTTTAAAAAAACTGATTACACTAAATTGAATAGTTTGCTATCTTTAATTGATTGGTCCTGCCTTTATTCTTGTTCAGATATTAATTCTATGGTTTTAAAATTTTATGACAAAATATTTGATTGTTTTTTGGCATCTGTTCCCCTTATATCTAATAAATCAAAATCACTTGCTCCAAGTTGGTATGATAGTGAAGTGCGGAGATTAAAAAACTACAGAAATAAGTTATGGTTTAAATACAAACAAACTGGCTTAGATTCCGATTTTATTAGTTACTGTGAGGCCAGAAATATTTTCAACAGAGAGTCAAGTATTAAGCATCTTAATTACATACAAAATGTTCAGAGCAATTTAAAAATGGATCCTAAATCCTTTTGGAATTTTATTAATAGCAAACGTAAATGTACTCCATATCCGTCCGTTTTTAAACATAACAATATTTCAGTCCACGATCCACATATCATTACACAACTATTTTCTGACTTTTTTCAAAGCGCATTCATCTGTGATTCTTCCAACTGTGATAACTATTCGAACTGTGATAATCTAAACTGTGATAATCTTGACGAAAATGATCAACTATTTGGTCATTTGAAATCGTATTCGCACTTGACTGATATAAATTTTCATATAACTGGCGGCGATATTTCGAAATTTATATCTAATTTGGAAGATAATGACACATCTGGCCCTGATGGAGTGCCAGCTTCAGTTTTAAAAAAGTGTGTTAGTCATTTGTCCTTTCCACTTGCTGTTCTCTTCAACTGTTCACTGTCTACGTGTAAGTTTCCTCATGCATGGAAACAATCTTTTATTATTCCTCTACATAAAAAAGGTAAAAAGGATCAAATTGGAAACTATCGACCAATAGCTAAACTGTCTGCTATTCCGAAACTTTTTGAAGCAATGGTCTGCAAAACATTGAGTTTTTACACAAAATCAATAATTGTTCCTAACCAACATGGTTTTTCAAAGGGCCGTTCGACTGTCACTCTTCTCATTGAGTTAGCGGAGTCCTGTATTGATTCTTTCAAAAATAAGAAGCAAATGGATTGTGTTCTTACTGATTTCAGCAAGGCATTCGACAAGCTTTCACATACAGTTCTGCTTCAGAAAATGAGAAAGCTGGGCTTTAGCATGAACTTCATTGCTTGGCTCAAATCCTATTTACTTGATAGGTCCTATACTGTGAATTTTAACGGCTACCATTCAAAATCTTTTGTGGTTAATTCTGGAGTACCCCAGGGTAGCCATTTGGGTCCAGTTCTTTTTATATTATTTATAAATGACCTCCCATCAGTTTTAAGGCACTCAAACTGCCTCATTTATGCCGACGATGTTAACATTTTTAAAACTATTTCTTGTAAACTTGACTGTCATAAGCTTCAAACGGATTTGAATGCTTTCTACAATTGGTGTGTACGAAATTGTTTGTTGTTAAATATCGACAAGTGTAAGATTATAAATTTTACTAGAAAACTATCTGTTTTGTCTTTTGAGTACAGTTTCAATGGCGTAAATCTGTTAAATGTAAGTGAGGTATCTATCCTTGGTGTCTTGTTTGATAAAAAACTCGAATTTACGCAACATATTAATGCCACATGCATTAAGGCAAATTCAGTATTAGGTTGGATTAAACGGGAATCACGTCAGTTTTCTGACCCTTATGTCATCAAACAATTGTTTACCTCATTTGTCAGACCTATTATAGAGTATGCTTGCCAGGTATGGACCCCTTATTACAGTTGCCACAAAATACGAATAGAACGAATACAAAAAAGGTTCTTAAAATTTGCCCTCAGAGGCCTAGGCTGGCAGAGCCCATTAAATCTTCCTTCGTACATTAGCCGTCTAAAACTCATAGACCTACCCAGCCTGGAGAGCAGACGTTCTTATTTATGTTTTGCTTTTATTGTTAATCTTATTAATGGTAATATTGATTATAAAAAAATAAAATACAAAATCCGTGGCCTGTGTGCGTTTCACCCAAGTATGAACGGTGGGCTCATCAGTTAGATGCCGCTCATACTCTTCTAAGACGCACTTTTGTCGATAAAATCGACACTACATATAATTTTTAGTGCAAAACTACACTGCAAATTATATATTTTTAGGGAGCTTTATAAAAAGCATAAACCCTAATAAATGCCATGCTCGTTTGGCCAAATAATAGATGATTAAAAAATTCAAAGAAAAAATATTCAATTGAAAAAGTTAAAAAAAAACCACAACAAAAGTTGTTGCTTTTAAATTCAACACGAGCATGTACCTAGTTGGTTGTTTAGATTATAAAAAAATAAAATACAAAATCCGTGGCCTGTGTGCGTTTCACCCAAGTATGAACGGTGGGCTCATCAGTTAGATGCCGCTCATACTCTTCTAAGACGCACTTTTGTCGATAAAATCGACACTACATATAATTTTTAGTGCAAAACTACACTGCAAATTATATATTTTTAGGGAGCTTTATAAAAAGCATAAACCCTAATAAATGCCATGCTCGTTTGGCCAAATAATAGATGATTAAAAAATTCAAAGAAAAAATATTCAATTGAAAAAGTTAAAAAAAACCACAACAAAAGTTGTTGCTTTTAAATTCAACACGAGCATGTACCTAGTTGGTTGTTTAGATTATAAAAAAATAAAATACAAATCCGTGGCCTGTGTGCGTTTCACCCAAGTATGAACGGTGGGCTCATCAGTTAGATGCCGCTCATACTCTTCTAAGACGCACTTTTGTCGATAAAATCGACACTACATATAATTTTTAGTGCAAAACTACACTGCAAATTATATATTTTTAGTGAGCTTTATAAAAAGCATAAACCCTAATAAATGCCATGCTCGTTTGGCCAAATAATAGATGATTAAAAAATTCAAAGAAAAAATATTCAATTGAAAAAGTTAAAAAAAAAACCACAACAAAAGTTGTTGCTTTTAAATTCAACACGAGCATGTACCTAGTTGGTTGTTTAGATTATAAAAAAATAAAATACAAAATCCGTGGCCTGTGTGCGTTTCACCCAAGTATGAACGGTGGGCTCATCAGTTAGATGCCGCTCATACTCTTCTAAGACGCACTTTTGTCGATAAAATCGACACTACATATAATTTTTAGTGCAAAACTACACTGCAAATTATATATTTTTAGGGAGCTTTATAAAAAGCATAAACCCTAATAAATGCCATGCTCGTTTGGCCAAATAATAGATGATTAAAAAATTCAAAGAAAAAATATTCAATTGAAAAAGTTAAAAAAAAACCACAACAAAAGTTGTTGCTTTTAAATTCAACACGAGCATGTACCTAGTTGGTTGTTTAGATTATAAAAAAATAAAATACAAAATCCGTGGCCTGTGTGCGATTTTATCGACAAAAGTGCGTCTTAGAAGAGTATGAGCGGCATCTAACTGATGAGCCCACCGTTCATACTTGGGTGAAACGCACACAGGCCACGGATTTTGTATTTTATTTTTTTATAATCTAAACAACCAACTAGGTACATGCTCGTGTTGAATTTAAAAGCAACAACTTTTGTTGTGGTTTTTTTTTAACTTTTTCAATTGAATATTTTTTCTTTGAATTTTTTAATCATCTATTATTTGGCCAAACGAGCATGGCATTTATTAGGGTTTATGCTTTTTATAAAGCTCCCTAAAAATATATAATTTGCAGTGTAGTTTTGCACTAAAAATTATATGTAGTGTCGATTTTATCGACAAAAGTGCGTCTTAGAAGAGTATGAGCGGCATCTAACTGATGAGCCCACCGTTCATACTTGGGTGAAACGCACACAGGCCACGGATTTTGTATTTTATTTTTTTATAATCTAAACAACCAACTAGGTACATGCTCGTGTTGAATTTAAAAGCAACAACTTTTGTTGTGGTTTTTTTTTAACTTTTTCAATTGAATATTTTTTCTTTGAATTTTTTAATCATCTATTATTTGGCCAAACGAGCATGGCATTTATTAGGGTTTATGCTTTTTATAAAGCTCCCTAAAAATATATAATTTGCAGTGTAGTTTTGCACTAAAAATTATATGTAGTGTCGATTTTATCGACAAAAGTGCGTCTTAGAAGAGTATGAGCGGCATCTAACTGATGAGCCCACCGTTCATACTTGGGTGAAACGCACACAGGCCACGGATTTTGTATTTTATTTTTTTATAATCTAAACAACCAACTAGGTACATGCTCGTGTTGAATTTAAAAGCAACAACTTTTGTTGTGGTTTTTTTTTAACTTTTTCAATTGAATATTTTTTCTTTGAATTTTTTAATCATGTAATATTGATGCTTTGAATCTTCTGTCTCGCGTTAGTTTTAATGTTCCCAACCGTAATCTAAGAGGTCTACCTGACCCAATTTATATAACGCACTATCGTACCAACTACGAAAGGTCTTCGCCCTTAAATAATATGTTCAGTTTATATAACGTAAATAATAACTTATTAATTCATTTTCCCGATGTAACAAATATTGGTTTTAAACGATTATTTTATAACTTATAATATGATAAAATTATTGTACGCTAGACATTTAGCTTGATTTCAATAAATAAAGTCTGTTAAATTCGTATTTTGCATTATTTATTGAGAAAGCAGTGTTCTCGATGTCGGATTCCTTTAATGGAATCTGATGAAACCCGCTTTTCAAATCTAGGACAGTAAACCATTTATTCTGCCCTAATTGCGATAACGCCTCATTGATATCAAGTATTGGATATCGATCGGCTACTCTAACCGTGTTTAGTTTACGGTAGTCGATGACGAGTCTGTAATTTTTTCGCCAGAAGCATCTATTTTTTTTTGGAACTATCCAGACCGGTGAAATATATGAGAATCTGGAAGGTCGTATTATCCCATCGTGAAGGTGGCGGTTTACTTGGCCTCGACTTCGTCTTTGAGCGATGAAGGGTAAGGATAATATCTTGTTTAGACAGGAGTGCCGGATGTGGTCCTAATTTCGCCTTTGACAATTGTCGTATAGGTTAGCTTTTCATGAGGCTCTAAAAAACAAATTAGGATATTTTTGAATAACTGGATTGAGAGCTTCCTTTTTATCGGACGTCATATGGTCTGTTCGGATATTAATTGAGTTAATATCTTCAGCAATATAATGTTTTATCTGGACTTTGACAGTATTTTTGATGATCATGTAGTCTTTGTCGGTATGCATAACAGCTTCCATTTCCTTCAGACTGTCATGGCCAAGGATACCATGAAATAACTTGAGTTGGGGTAGAAGGAAGAATTTAAGTTTTGTGTGTTTCAAGACCGAAAAGGTTTATGTAGGTGTTGTGGCTTATTTTCATGCTACCAGCCACAGAGTTAGCATTAAAAGATTTTTCGTTAAGAATAGGTTTTGGGACCATTGAAGGTCGAATATTTTTGTCTGAGCCGGTGTCTATTAGGACTTTCAAAATTTCTCCGCTCTTCATTCGACACTCAAAATATGAGTGTGAAGAGCTTATTAACCTAAAAAATGTATTTCTGATAGTTCATTTTCGCCATTAGTAGTTATTGGGTCTTGATTTTCTACTTGCTCTACGTATTCTGTTAGAGTCTGTTCGAAATTTGCATCTTCTGTTTCATAATTATAGGTTTCTTCGCTTGTTTCTATATTAAAATTTTGTTTAGTTCCGTAATTGTGGAGTCTCGACTGAGAGCCATGGGGTTCCGGCTTAATTGCATTTGCAGGGAAATTTCTAGAAAAGTCTGGACGAGCCTGGTTGGGATATTGTTTAAAATTTATTTGGTTTCGATTTTGTGAATAATTTTGTTGAGGCTGTCTTTGGTTTGGATTATTTTCTTGGAATTGTCTTTGATTATTGACATTTTGCCTTTGATTCAGATAGTTGGGCGGCACTTGATTTTGATTGGAATAATTTGGCTGGGCCTGCCTTTGATTAAAAAACTTTGGCTGAGCCTGTCTTTGGCTAAAGAAATTCGACTGAGTCTGTCTATTGTTGCCATTGGGGTATACTTGATACGAGTTTTGGTTTTGTGGATGGGAATTTTGTCTAAGAGTTTGATTAGGAAAAGAATTTGTGTGTCTTCCTATATGTCTATTTGTTTTCTTTGTAATTGGCTAGTTTGAAAAAAAAACATGACCTGTTATTTTGATTTTCTAGCTTAAGGCACCGGTGCAGTGCTTGTGGAAGATCGCTTGGTTTGCGAATAGCAAGCAACCAGGGCAAGTCACCTTTAAGCCTCCGGATAAACGTATCCAGAGCCTTATCGCGATAAGTTTCAGTCAATAGGTTCATCGATTCTGGGCTGACATTAAGACATGCCAGTTTACTCAGAATCAGTGAGAGGTTTGAATAGACTTTCTGGTAAAAGTTTTGAATTGAATCATTTCCTTGTACCAAGGATATCAATTGGAATTCTATTGTTCCCATATCACGTTTGTTGGCGTAGTGCATTACCAGGCAACGAGAAATGCTATCCCAATTTAAGGGGGTATTGTATGCTTCGAGAGAAGTATCGGCATTGCCGACTATTTTATTCCGAATGGTACTTAGTATTCCGAAATATTTCGGTGTACCTTTCATCGGAGCATGTAATTGTAGCACGCGATCGACACTTTTCTTCAAGGAGCTGAATTCACCTGGGTCACCAGAATAAATACGGAGGCATTTAACTACTCCGGGATTTTGTCCATATCGGACAACTTATCTCTATGGATAGGTTCTATCATCTGGTCAGCCCCAGAAAAGGAAATTGGATTTGGACAAGTCATATTCTGCCCTTGCTGCTGGAGCACACTTTGGACGACGGAGGCAATTAAATTACTGCAATCTGTGGCTTGAGCTTGGGATTCACTGCTTTCTGCGTTAAGCGTTGAAGGATCACTGCGTTCGTGTTCGCCATTATTGGTGGACAACCCTGATCTTGTTTCTGGCATTTTTTTTTTTTTTTTTTTTTTAATTTTAAGATGATTTTTAGAGAGAGAAAAAAAAGTAATAATAATAATATGCAAATATAAAATGAATTTATAATAAAATGAAAGTATATTCTCTTAGGAACTTTGAAATTTTCTTAGAGAATAGGGATGCTAGTTTAAATAATTGATTTTGGTTTAAAATCAGTTATTGATTACATGTATTGGGTTTCTATTCGAATCTTTGATCAAAAAATAATATTTAAATGTATAGTACGTACACTTTTTTTCATAAATGGATTGATTTAATTATAAGATATAGTGTGTTCACTGGAGGAAACCCGAACGCGTATTTAAGAAATGTTAATAAAGTTATCGTAAGCTTAACTCACCGGAGGAACTATTTGAGGACACTTTTTTTTAAATTACCGGACGCTTATTATTCGCCAGAGGAACTACTTGAGGACACTTTTTTACTTGCGATTATAGGTACTATAAGGCAAGTTATGCATTCGTAAAAAATTTTTTTTTTTTTTTTGACAATCAAACATAACATTACGATGATAGAGAAGTCGAAAAAAGTGGGTCCAACAATTCTGTCTGTCTGTCTGTCCGTCTGTCTGTATCGGCACCGACAGCCTTAACGGCTGGACGACTGGGTCGTACGAACTTGCTCTAATGTGCTAAAATGGTCTTGGGGCTTGAGATTTTCGGAAAAAGGCATTGCAAAAATCATATGAAATTTTATTAATCACTTAAAAATCAATAGTTGAAACGTTTTTTGGAAAAAAATGAAGTAAGCCATCAGATTTCTTTTGTTCTTTTAAATTTTAAGGAAATTTTTTTTCAAAATCGTTCGACCAGTTTTTTTCAAAAAAACGGTTTTTTTTGAAAAACTTTTCGAAAACATATTCCAAATTTTTTTTGAGTATGCCAGCTTCTAGAACTTTGTAGTTTTTATCAGAAAAATAAAATTGAAAAAAAATTGATATGACCGTTTTTGGAAAAAACAAAAAATAAAAAAAATTTTTAAATTTCTTTAACAAATTCAAATTAACTTTTTTTGAAAAATTTAAAATTTTCTATAATTTTGTTTATAAAAGGGCTTCCACATTAAAAATTTCATCGAAATTCGACAAGGGGCTTACGAGAAAATCGGATTTCAAAAAACCGGTCCTATGGGAGGTACCCTTATACGACTTTTCCTGAAAAATCTATTCCAACCAAAACATTAAGTTTGCACAGAAAACATTATTCAGGAAGTTTTATCAAAATCGTAGGAGTCGTTTTCGAGAAAAATTTATTTTTCACTAAAAATCGTATGGCAGGTACCGTTTGTTTTCATGCTAGAATGCTAATTCCAAAAACCCCTCTGTTGGACGTCATAATAATACTATCTAACAAGTTTGAAGCAAATCGGTGCAGCCGTTTAGGCTGTAGGTGCCGATACAGACAGACGGACAGACAGACAGACAGAATTGTCGGACCTACTTTTTTCTACTTGTCTATCATCGTAATGTTATGTTTGATTGTCCAAAAAAATATTTTTTTATACGAATGCATAACTTGCCTTGTAGTACCTATAATCGCAAGTAAAAAATAAAAATAAAGGATAGCATGAGAAGAAATTTAGTTTAAAACATTTTATTAGCTATTATTTTTTTATTTATTTTATTAAGTATCAAAAAAAGTTGCAATGTTTGGGTCATCCATCATCCTCAATCGAAAATTGCATGAATTCTTCAAGCATATTTGTGGTTGGTTGAAAAATATGTACATTAAATTTAGAATGGCACTCGGTAATGGCATGAGTTGTGTAAATTTAAAATTACGACAATAAGTGCGTGAGTACTTAAAGGACTTCCTTTCTCCAAAGAGGAATGGATTGTGTTCTAAGTGAGATGAAGTATTTCAAAAGGAATTTTGGAGCAGAGGGTTGTAATGTAGATGAATCTTCTAACATCAAACAATCGTTTATCTGACATTTATATGGCTTAATAAAATTAGCTGATGTCAACAGGGCTAGAATTGAAGTCTTCAATAAGACATACAAGGTATCAGATACATCTCAGCCTTTCTCGTTGAATGTTCGTAATTATACGATGCTTGTTGCTTGCCGCCATGTCAATCGGAGTTATTGCAGCATTTATTACAAACAAGATATATTGCAAGCTTGTGGAGCAATGCACACAATCCAAACAGCACACAATCGGATGGACCGATGTAAACAGAAAATTGGAAATGACGGTTTGTTGGCAATCACTTACCAGAAGCATATGAAGATGTAGTCATAACACCTGATATTCTGAGAGATACTCCAGACTCAGGAATATTTTCTTTTTAAAACTTTAATAACGCGCTCTTCAAGAAATAAACTGAAAATATTGTTAAATATTATAACGATTTCATTGTTACAGATATTCAAGCTGAAGATGAAATTGATAACCAAATTGACGATGATAATTCGACGACGGATGAAGATGAAGACGGAAAAAAATTAAATGTTTCATTTTATTTTATAATTTTTTTCTGAATATATCTACATTTCTACATATATAAATGAGAGTGTCGTACGTGTGTTCGCTTTTAACTCGAGAACAGATGTTCGATTTTAACGATTTAGGGCTTGATGGATTAGTATTCGCAAAAGGATTGACATAGGATAAGAAAATCACGAAAATTTCGTTATGCATTTATAGTGCGTTATGTCAAATTAAAAATAAATCTTATGGTAAGATCTTCTGAGGATGTCTACAATTGTTTATGTGGTAGTTTGGTCAACATTCGGTAAAGTTATTTGACAGAAATGCATTTTTAGTGCATTTTGTCACAAATCTCAAAAGTTGTCAGCCAATGTAATGTAAAGTTTTAGCCTATACAAAATAAATTGGGTAGACTGTACTGTATTGCAACGCACATTAGATGTTTAAGCAAGGTGGGTAACTAGGGAGCAATCATATGATTTTTGCAATGCCTTTTTCCGAAAATCTCAAGCCCCAAGACCATTTTAGCACAATAGAGCAAGTTCGTACGACCCAGTCATCCAGCCGTTAAGGCTGTCGGTGCCGATACAGACAGACGGACAGACAGACAGACAGAATTGTTGGATCCACTTTTTTCGACTTCTCTATCATGGTAATGTTATGTTTGATTGTCAAAAAAAAAAATTTTTTTTTACGAATGCATAACTTGCCTTGTAGTACCTATAATCGCAAGTAAAAAATAAAAATAAAGGATAGCATGAGAAGAAATTTAGTTTAAAACATTTTATTAGCTATTATTTTTTTATTTATTTTATTAAGTATCAAAAAAAGTTGCAATGTTTGGGTCATCCATCATCCTCAATCGAAAATTGCATGAATTCTTCAAGCATATTTGTGGTTGGTTGAAAAATATGTACATTAAATTTAGAATGGCACTCGGTAATGGCATGAGTTGTGTAAATTTAAAATTACGACAATAAGTGCGTGAGTACTTACAGGACTTCCTTTCTCCAAAGAGGAATGGATTGTGTTCTAAGTGAGATGAAGTATTTCAAAAGGAATTTTGGAGCAGAGGGTTGTAATGTAGATGAATCTTTTAACATCAAACAATCTTTTATCTGACATTTATATGGCTTAATAAAATTAGCTGATGTCAACAGGGCTAGAATTGAAGTCTTCAATAAGACATACAAGGTATCAGATACATCTCAGCCTTTCTCGTTGAATGTTCGTAATTATACGATGCTTGTTGCTTGCCGCCATGTCAATCGGAGTTATTGCAGCATTTATTACGAACAAGATATATTGCAAGCTTGTGGAGCAATGCACACAATCCAAACAGCATCATGTCACCGACAGATTATGGATGGACCGATGTAAACAGAAAATTGGAAATGACGGTTTGTTGGCAATCACTTACCAGAAGCATATGAAGATGTAGTCATAACATCTGATATTCTGAGAGATACTCCAGACTCAGGAATATTTTCTTTTTAAAACTTTAATAACGCGCTCTTCAAGAAATAAACTGAAAATATTGTTAAATATTATAACGATTTCATTGTTACAGATATTCAAGCTGAAGATGAATTTGATAACCAAATTGACGATGATAATTCGACGACGGATGAAGATGAAGACGGAAAAAAATTAAATGTTTCATTTTATTTTATAATTTTTTTCTGAATATATCTACATTTCTACATATATAAATGAGAGTGTCGTACGTGTGTTCGCTTTTAACTCGAGAACAGATGTTCGATTTTAACGATTTAGGGCTTGATGGATTAGTATTCGCAAAAGGATTGACATAGGATAAGAAAATCCCGAAAATTTCGTTATGCATTTATAGTGCGTTATGTCAAATTAAAAATAAATCTTATGGTAAGATCTTCTGAGGATGTCTACAATTGTTAATGTGGTAGTTTGGTCAACATTCGGTAAAGTTATTTGAAAGAAATGCATTTTTAGTGCATTTTGTCACAAATCTCAAAAGTTGTCAGCCAATGTAATGTAAAGTTTTAGCCTATACAAAATAAATTGGGTAGACTGTACTGTATTGCAACGCACATTAGATGTTTAAGCAAGGTGGGTAACTAGGGAGCAATCCAAGTGTTCCTGACCACGAAATCGTTTGTTTATGATATTTAAAGTTATACATTATACAAATTTGTATAAGCAAATGTAAATTCTTGCAATTTTAAACATCTCTTCCCAAATGCCAGCAGTCTGCTTTTAAAATTTGATAGATATGCAAAACATGACATTAAAATTCTTTTGGGAGACTTCAATGCCAAAATTGGGAGAGAGGATATCTTTGGTATGACGATCGGAAAACACAGCCTGCACGACACCACCTCCGACAACGGACTCAGGCTCATCGATTTTGCAGCGGGAAAAAACATGGTGCTGAGCAGCACGCGATTCCCACGTCCCGACATCCACAAGGGCACATGGCGATCCCCAGATGGTCGAACCTGCAACCAAATCGACCATGTTGTGATTGATGGAAGACACTCCTCCAGCATTATGAATGTCCGTACATTCCGAGGAGCAAACATCGATTCGGACCACTACCTAGTCGGTGCAAAACTTAGGGTACGGATCTCCATGGAAGTTCTTAGGCGAACACCGACTACACCTAGGAAATTCAATGTTGGACGTCTTCAATCGGAAGAGACCGCCGCTGCCTATGCCGACCGCGTATCCCTTGAGCTTGCGAGAAATCCTTCGACTGATG
Source organism: Platycheirus albimanus (assembly GCA_916050605.2). Classification (NCBI taxonomy): domain Eukaryota; kingdom Metazoa; phylum Arthropoda; class Insecta; order Diptera; family Syrphidae; genus Platycheirus; species Platycheirus albimanus. The sequence continues at coordinate 200,688,203 of OU696696.1, forward strand.
ACATGAACCCGGAAGACCAATGGCAGCTATGTCAACAAGCCATAAGAAGTGCTGCGTCAGAGGTATTGGGCTTCTCACATCCACCCCCCAGAAATCCCTGGTTCGACTCCGAATGTGCTCAGGCAAACAAAGCCAAAACGGAGGCATACAAGTCGTGGCTCCAGAGAGATACTAGAGCATCCAGAAATCTCTATGTTGAGCGAAGGAAAGTTGAGAAACGTCTACTCAGGAGAAAGAAAAAAGAACACCAGCAACGCGAAGTCGAGGAGATGCAGAGATGTTTTTGCAGAAAAGAGGTACGAAACTTCTATAAAAAGGTGAAACAGTCTACATCCGGTTTCACAAGCCGCCCTGGGCCCTGCAAAGATCAGGATGGAAATACCATAGTGGAAACGCAGGCGATGTTAGCCATCTGGAGAGACTACTTTAACCGGTTGCTAAATGGCGATGACAGCCAAGATCCCGCCAAGATCAACTTGTTCCAGGTAATCTAGATGACGACCACGAACTACACCCGCCCGACCAAAATGAAATCAAAGTAGCCATCACCAGACTAAAGATGAATAAGGCAGCTGGATGTGATGGCCTTCAAGCGGAGCTTTTTAAACACGCTGGAGATGACCTGGTCAGGAGCATACACCAACTCATCTGCAAAATATGGTCGGAGGAAAGTATGCCCGATGAGTGGAATCTCAGTACCATCTGCCCGATTCACAAAAAAGGAGACCGCCTCCTCTGCGCCAACTATAGAGGCATAAGCCTTTTAAACATCGCCTATAAGATCCTGTCCAGCGTTTTATGTGAACGTCTCAAGCCGTTTGCTGAAGACCTGATAGGTCCTTACCAATGCGGCTTCAGACCTGGAAAATCTACCACCGACCAAATATTCACATTACGCCAGATCCTGGAGAAAACCCAAGAGTATAACATCGACACCCACCACCTGTTCGTCGATTTTAAAGCCGCCTATGACAGTGTTAATAGAGTCGAACTGTATCGTGCCATGTCTAACTTTAGAATCCCTGCTAAACTGATACGCCTTATCAGGATGACGTTGGAGAATGCTCGCTGTTCCGTCCAAGTTGGTAGAGACTCTACTGAAACCTTCGAAACCACCAGAGGGCTAAGACAAGGTGACGCACTGTCATGCAGCTGTTTTAATATTGTGCTTGAAAATGTAATACGGAGCACCCATGCCAGTACATCAGGCACCATTTTCAATAGATCGACACAATTACTTGGGTTTGCTGACGACATAGACGTGATAGGAAGAACAAAGCGAGCAGTAACCGGTGCTTTCACTACTATGGACTCAGCAGCAAGCAGAATGGGGCTGAAAATAAACGAGGACAAGACGAAGTATATGCTTTCATCAACAAAAGTCCAATCCCACCACCGACTTGGTCAGAACGTAACCATTGATAGGTATAACTTCGAGGTAGTCAGTGAATTTGTCTACCTGGGCACTGCTGTAAACACAGGCAACAACATCAGCGCTGAAATCAAACGCAGACTAACTCTTGCTAATCGCTGTTTCTTTGGGCTGAGTAAGCAATTGAGGAGTAAAGCCCTATCGAGAAGAACCAAGGTGACACTGTATAAAACACTCATCATCCCGGTCCTGCTATATGGTGCAGAAGCATGGACCCTATCCCAATCGGATGAAAATTCACTTGGAGTCTTCGAGAGAAAAGTTCTGCGTACGATCTATCGTCCTGTCTGCGTAAATCGCGAAAACAACGTTTGGAGAAGAAGATATAACAATGAACTGTACGAGCTGTACAGCGACATAAGCCTAGCCAGAAAAATTCGAATCCAAAGACTAAGATGGCTGGGCCATGTAGAGCGAATGGACATCGACGCTCCAGCTCGTAAAGTCTTCAACGCCAAACCCGAGGGAGTCAGAAGCCAAGGTAGACCTCATCTTCGATGGAGCGACCAGGTAGAGGGAGACATCCGTCAACTTGGAGTACGAAATTGGAGACAGCAGGCTAGAGATCGAGCCGGCTGGAGGGGCATTCTCAGCAAGGCCTTGGAGTACCACGCTCCAGTGGCGCCAACATAACAATAACAACAAAGATATGCAAGAATCATGTACGTATAATGGCAAATGGGGTAATGTTTAGCTTTTTCGACAAATGGCAGCATTGAGTTTTTGATGCGTTAAATCCATACGACGAAAAGTGTTAATTAAACGGTACTTTCCTTATCAACATGTAAATCACTTTTGCTATACATCAATTGCGCCAAAAAATTAAATTTTTGATAATTTAATTGATTTTAATTTACTAGAAGTGTTAGACTTCGCTAGCCCGCTATTTTACACCCGTGTGTAGCTGAGACGTTTACAAACAGTATAACAAAACATTCAGTATTTTTAAAATTCTTTATTAAAAAAAGGCGGTACGGAGTTCGCCGGGTCAGCTAGTATATATTAAAATTAAAAAGTTTTTTTTGTGCATTAAAAATTTTTGTTTAAACTTTTTTAACCGTCAGATCAAGAAAATTCCTCTAAATAAGATTAAAGGTCAGCACAACTAGGAGTATTTCAAAATGGCGATTTTTTCTGCATTTTCAAGAAGCCACAGTTTGTGTCATGTCCAAATCGTCAGTCTTTGGAATGGGAGCTTCCTAAGGGTCCACTTAACACCCCCTCTGAAAATGTGACTCGGTCGAATAAATGTTTTTTTATATATTTTCTAACCAACCGCACAGCCACCCCCACCATTCAAAGCGGTAGATTAAAATACCACCGAGCTCCAGTATCAGGGACACGTGGGGCAGTTACACAGTTTTTTTACATTTTTGAAAGCCTGTAGACACTCCCCCCAACGGTGAACGGGGGTGCACAACATACGCTTTCTTTCTTTCTACCATCTAATCTTCAAAATCCATTAGGTCTCTACGACGCTCGATTAAATCCCAATTTAGCATCGTGGGCTCTACTATTATAAGTATGTCTACTTCGATCGATTCATCGGCGGAGTAGATTAATAATGTAATGTTATGTAATGTTTTAAGCAAAAAAGACAAGCGTTTCTTTCTTCTTCTTCGGTCATGTTTTGGCATTTTATACTGTAAAAGAATATTTTCTTTGTTTCAGGCTTACCTTTAGATATTGTGTAGCTAACATCAATGAATAGAATCTTCTAGAAAGTTAAAAAGCCACTTTTCAGAATGTTTATTGCCTTCGCAGAGGACCTAAAGGAGAATGAAATCTTTCGTACGTATCACCCTCCGACACCCATTTCTGGTTTTTTTTTTTTTTATTATTTGACATCGTGTCTGTGAATAAATGTATAAACAACAACACAGAATCATAACATAATAGCTGAGAGTGTATGCGAGTTTTTACGCACACTTTCGCAGCTAATCTGAATTTTCTGTCAAATCAGCTTGTAGGCAAAATTCCATTTCCGGCCTAAATTAAACTCTCTTCATATATTCTCTCTGATTGCCTTGCATTTGGTGCGTTGTTTTTTTAACGATAGTCGACATTTGTAAACAAAAGTCAACCAAAAGACGTTCTTTCAATCCAAATTAGTTACGATTTGCAAATATATGACGTCATAACAGCGTTCCTAAACTCACTTTCAAGTGTCAAATAGTTACTATTTGTCACTGTTTTCAACTCACCTCCATGATATGAGCTGAGATTGTTGATCTGTCAATAGACCATTAAAGCGAACGGCAATATACTCCTTTTTCTCTCGCTGCGAGACGTCAAATTAAATACTTTTCTAAAATTTGTGATTTTTGGAGGCAAAAAATATGCTGTTAAGTAATTAACTTTTAATTTATCGGAAAAGTTGATTAGTTTATTCTCGACTAAAACAAATCCGAATCAATTGTAATGGAGCAATGAATTGTCAACAATCACAACGTTAAGATTGTTCCCTTGAATTGGCAAAGCGATGTGTTTAAAATTTTTATTTCTGCATTAGCCGGTTCTCAGCATCTATTCATGCGACGTTGAAAATTTTAGTATTTTCTAGCTTTGCTGGATCCCCCGCTACTTTCTGCATTTCCCGTTTTTACGTTAAAAATGTATAAGAACATTTTCATACAAGGGACTGTTTTTTTTTTGGTCATATCGTCGCCCGAGAATTGTTTTGTTCCATACGCCATTGGCACTTTTTCGAGAAAAGCGAATTTATAGGTTTTCGTAATCGGTGCTCCGAAACTGTGTGATAGGATTTTTGTTTTTATTTTTTATCTTGAAGTTAGTCCTATAAAGATTATATCTAAAAATTTTCAAAGTTATCTGTCAAACCATTAACAGGCAACGTTACCTAACGTAAAAGTCTGCTTTTTTCTTGCGATTATAGGTACTATAAGGCAAGTTATGCATTCGTAAAAAAAAAATTCTAAAAATCAAACATGACATTACGATGATAGGGAAGTCGAAAAAAGTGGGTCCGACAATTGTGTCTGTCTGTCTGTCTGTATCGGCACCTAGAGCCCAAACGGCTGGACCGATTTGCTTCAAACTTGGTACATAGTATTATTATGACGTCATACAGGGGAGTTTTTGGAACTAGCATTCTAGCTCCAAAACTACCGGTACCTGCCATACGATTTTTAGTGAAAAAATAATTTTTCTCAAAAACGGCTGCTACGATTTTGATAAAACTTTCTGAATCGTGTTTTTTGAGTAAACTTTATGTTTTGGTTGGGATTATTTTTTCAGGAAAAGTCTTATAACGGTACCTCCCATACTACGGGTTTTTTTAAATCAGATTTTCTCGTAAGCCACTTGACGAATCTCGATGAAATTTTTAATGTAGAAGCCCTTTTATAGAAAAAATAATGTAAATACTTTAATTTTTCAAAATAAAACTTTTTTGAGTTTTTAAATGTTATGTTTAAAATATGTTATCGAAAAGTTTTTCAAAAAAAAATACCGTTTTTTGAAAAACTGGTCGAACGATTTTGAGAAAAAATTTCCCTAAAATTCAAAAAAATTAAAAGAAATCTCACGGTTTACCTCATTTTCTAGAAAAAATGTTTTAACTAGTGATTTTTAAGTGATTAATTAAATTTAATATGATTTTCAATGCATTTTTTCTAAAATGCCAATCCCCAAAACCATTTTAGCACATTAGACCAAGTTCGTACGACCCAGTCGTGCACTTTATTTTTTTTAGGACATAACAACCTCGAGGGCACTGTGCTTAAAGAGGGAGGGGAAAACTGGAAATTTTTCGACGTTGCTCCGGTTTTCCCTCAATAACTTTTTTTCCTAACGTCCTATGGCAAAAACATATTTCAGTGTTTTGTAGAACAAATTTGTTAATTAATCATATTTGTATGTCAATTTCTTACCGAGATATGGTGCTTCAAAAACAGGTAATTTTTCAAAATTCGCCAAAAAATGAAAAAAAAATGCCAAAAAATGCCAAAAAATTAAGAATTCGGCCTTATTTTTTCGGAAATACCCAAATAATCATGATTTTTTTTTTAGAGTGTTAAATGTAACATGTAATTTCGTTACCGAGACGCGGAAATAAAGATGGGGGGAAACTGCAAAGTTTTCGACCTTGCTGCTGTTTTCCCTCAATAACTTTTTTTCTTTACGTCCTATGACAAAGGTATATGTACAACCTTTTTGTAGAACGTTCAATTTCCTACAGTATAAATAAGCTGAAAATGTTGGTATGTCAATTCTATACGAACATATGGAAAAAGAGGAAGTGGGAAATGCAAAATTTTCGACCTCTGGTTTTCCCTCAATAACTTTTTTTCCTTACCTTGACGCCACACACGCCAGCTACTGGCAAACAAGTTACTACATGTACTGATTGTCAGACACCTATCTGTGTTCCAGTTGGCTGGAAGTTTATTTCTGCGAGTGTAAAATGTGAGTATATTGTAAGTGTCTTGCCAGTAGCTGGTACGTGTGGCGTCAGGGTTAAGTCCCACTGCAAAAGCTAACCCCACATTTTTGTAAAGCGTTAAGTTTCCCACAATTTCATTGGTTCGAAAATTGAAAATTGGGTGGAACTGCAAATTTTTCCACCCGTTGTTCTCAATAACTTTTTTTACAAAAAAAAACATAATGGAATTTTTTGTAGAGTGTTAAATTTCCTACAATTTAAATGGTTCAAAATTTGTTGTTTTTTAATTCTTTACGAAGAAATGGAAAAAAAGGAGGGAGGTGGAAATGCAAAATTGTCGACCTTGCTCCGGTTTTTCCTTAATAACTTTTTTTCTTTACTTCCTACCGACCTGTCGATTAGACTATTAGAAAAAAAACGCACCAATAAGCATTTCTTGAAAAATACAAAAAACTGTTAGCTTTTCTGATATCGATATAATAAATACCATTTATTGGAATAAAACGGCTCTCTAAAATTTATGCTGCAATATTGGCTAGAGTCCTTTATTTTTTCGTAAAAAAATGTTTACTTGGTACCACATTCGTCGAAAGATCATTGTCAGAAAAATTCAATACCTATTGTGTTGAGATTTGTTGGAAACTCCTTGAGATTCTTAAAGTGATTCTACTTCAATTCTTAGCTTAATTCGGCATAGGCAATATTTTTGATAGAAATGTATAAACTAAAACTAGTTATTACTAAATACTTACCAGCTTGTGGGGTTGGATTTTGGTTATTATGAAAAGCGTTTGATGAGCTCTCTTTTACGACGTCATGTATTTGTGCTGCCCATTTTATAACAACGCCTTCTATAGCACTTTTCAAGTACAAATCGAAGCTGCACTTTTGCGTTTCCATTAATTCCTTAGCAGCCGTCACGATTTTCTCTATTCCAACAGGCATTGCGAGTATAGTTTCACCACTCACCTGACCTTTCACTTGATGAACAGTATTTTTTAAGCTGTGTACATGTTTTTGAATATCTTGCGTAACCATATCAGGCCACGACTTGTGATTGTCTTCATTGGATAGAAGTGGTACCAAAACCTCTTCTACAATTGCCGACAATTGGTCAATTGTTTGCGTAGCTAAGTCACCTATTATAATAAAGTGTTCACATTCTTCCTTTGATACAGGCAATGGCTGTTTCTTTATGAAAAAAACGCCCTTATTCTTTAATTGGGATAATGGAAAGGTTGTGGATGGAACTAGTTGTGCAGCTTGTGTTAGAATAATAATTAATACTTCTGGCAGAGGGCGATCAAGAAATTCTTTTATAAGACCTTTGTGTTCTTCTGCAATAATGACCCTTGCCCATTTTTCTGTTTTAAGCTTGAGTGATTTGATGACGTAAGAGCCCATAAATTCAATTCGAGCATCTGGACTGGTACTACTAGCCCCTTCCCCACTTGTTTTCGATTCCATTTGATACGTTTTTATTCGTATCTTGCCTTTGAATTTTAACAAAAGTTGTAGGAAAGTGAAAGTTATTACTTTTTACTATATAAGGTAACCACCCTAAATAAATTATGTTAGCCTCAAAGGTTCAATATTTGAATATGGCCTTTAACAAACTGAGCAAAGTAAATAGTTTGAACACAGATTTGATGGCGAAAAAAAAGGCATGGAAACTTTTATATAATATCAACTAACAATTTAATTTTACTATGCAACCAAGTTTGGAAAAATAAACAAACACAAACCAAGAAAAAAACACGGATTTGATGATAACCGTTGATTTGCTGCCTTGATATAAACGGGCTGGCAACGAAATCCCTAAAAAAAAGTCCGAAACACACCATTCCGAACAAGAAGTCCCGAAACACAAAATAACAAATCATAGAGTCCCTATACACAGAATTTCTCTATTTTCTTCGAATAAAATAAAAACGTGCTGTCGCATTACAAATGAACATAATGCATAAGAAAATTATTGTTATCATTTCTCTTTTCAGTTCTGAAAAAAAGCATTAGGTACCTACATATTTTTTTCGATAAATCAGATGTTCTGAAAAGCACAATTTATTGAACGGAAACTATATAATATTTATTCAAAAGAATTTCCTTACTAGAATACCTTACCTACATATGTATATCTTGAATACCAATTCTATCCCCTCACAACCACGGGCCAATAAGATACAGACCGCCAACTCACTGTATGGTCTCTCTTTTTGACTACAAGCTGAAAATTAGCTGATATGCCATTTATTTTGAGAGGGGGACGCTCTCTTATGCTTTTTAAACCCATTTAGCAAACACACCAAAAATAAATGGCATACGCAGGTATGGTTGATATTACATATTACAACATGCACAGACAGAGATGTACACGTACTTACAGACAGGAAAAAATATTTCGAGGGTGTTTCAGGAAAGAGGAGTACGAATTGGAGGTCTGTATTGGTCTGTGCTCACAACTATCCACATATTTATTTCATCTCGCTCTTAAAAGAACATTGCACAAGTGTATCTCTTAAAAACTACTCCGTGTCAGCACCTATCCGTTATCCGAACAGAGTAACTAAATCTTCTCTTACGGCTGAACTATATTAGTCGGAACAGCGCGGACGGGCCCGTCCTACCGGATTGCTCCGTTTCGTCCAATTTCGATCAGTTCAATTTATTGAAGTGAACTGCGCTCGCTATCGCACTTTATGGACGAAAATTTACATCTGACACTGACAGTGAATGGATATGAGAGCGAGTGCGAGAGTGAGAGGTATGCTGACTTTGTGTGTGACTTCTGACTTCACAGCAGAGAGATTATATGAATTTTTTGTATGGTACTTTTTTCGATACACTTGTGATTGCATAATATATAAACTATATAGTATTATCACTTGAGGTGCGCCATCTATGGACGAAAAACTAAGCTCTAGAATACCATGGGAATCAACAACAAAAATTTCCACCATTTTAATTGTTGTTGTTGCTTCCCATGGTATTCTTGAGCTTAGTTTTTCGTCGATAGATGGCGCACCTCAAGTGGTAACGTGCCCATTTTTTTGGGAAAAAAGTAATGGCACTAAGTTATATCCAATCAAACAAAATTCTGATAAATCAGTATTCTGTCCAACCTGGGTTTCACTTAATGCTATAAAACAGCATTATATGGTTGGAAAGGATTTCTATAAAACAGCTGGCCTGTATTGCTCAGTATGAGCGTACACAGAAAAAAAGTTCTTTCTTAGCCCATGAACATTTGAATAGATAACACAAAAATCACTTACCATTTTGAAAAACTAAACACACAAAATTCAACTTTGACGAAACTAAGTTCAAACGTGAAGTATAGGCCCATCTTTTCGGTGCTCTGAAAGATATATATTTGAATTAACATGTTAATGATTGTTAATGTCGTTGTCCAATTACGGCCAATTTAATAAAACCGTTAAAAGCGATTTCCATTATTTTCATTTGTAGCCGAAAACTAAAAATGCAGTTTTCTTAGAAGCCTTCTATGTATCTTACATTCAAAGTTTAATCAAAATCGTTAGCAATGTTTATGAGCAAATTAGAAAAACAAAAAAAATTAGCTAAAACTGAACGGCCCGCTGTATGGCAGCTACCGTTTTGAAAGGATTTACTAAAAAAAAATTGCTTTACCAACCTTAAGAAAACTATAAAGTACTATGCTAAACAGAGTTTGAGTCAATTCAACCAAGCAATTACGAACTTATGTCCATTTCAAAAAAGCCGTTTTAACCTTACTTTCGTTATGACCATGTAAACAAACAGTATTTACAAAAATGCCCTGGGCTTGTTAAATTTTGAGTTTAATCAAAATCGTTTCAGCCGTTTCGAAGCGAATCGGTTTTTTTTTTCATTTTGGATTCGCTGAGCTGGGATAAAGAAATAAGAAATACCTCGGCAATCGTTTTTCCTTAAACTGCTTTATATGAAGGCTGTAGTATGACGTGAAATATGAATAGACTGAACGGCTAACGGTATGACGAAAATTATTATCATCGTTATGTCTGTATGATGAAAACCTCGATTTTTTTCTGCAGAAAACTAATGCTTGCCTTATGGAGTAAGTAAAAATAAAAAAGTACAATTCGATACACTTCTTCTTTTACTTTCGATAGAATGCTGATGGGCCATTTTTCATCCCTGGTATAGCGCTTTCCAAATCACTTGGCTAACGGTCGGTTGCGTAGAGAGAGGATTTAAGAGAACAAAAATTGTGCGCAGGATATTTAATGAGTAAAGATAATTCCTTAAATTTTACAATAACTAGCTCAATTTGGTTTTTTTTAACTAAAATAAGATTGAATGTTTGAGTTTAATTTTTACTTGTGATTATAGGTACTATAAGGCAAGTTATGTATTCGTAAAAAAAAGTTTTTTTTTTGACAATAAAAAAACATTACGATGATAGAGAAGCCTAAAAAAGTGGGTCCGACAATTCTGTCTGTCTGTCTGTCTGTCTGCCTGTCTGTCGGTCCGTCCGTCTGTATCGGCACCTACAGCCTAAACGGCTGGACCGATTTGCTTCAAACTTGGTAGATAGTATTAGATATTATGACGTCATACAGAGGAGTTTTTGGAACTAGCATTCTAGCTTTAAATCTAACGGTACCTGCCATACGATTTTTAGTGAAAAAATAATTTTTCTCAAAAATGGCTCCTACGATTTTGATAAAACTTTCTGAAAAGTGTTTTATATGCAAACTTTATGTTTTGGTTTTAATGGATGTTTTCAGGAAGTCTTATAACGGTACCTCCCATAGGACCGGTTTTTTTAAATCTTATTTTCTCGTAAGCCACTTGACGAATTTCGATGAAATTTTAAAAATAGAAGCCCTTTAATAAAAGAAATTATATAAATTACTAAATTTTTCAAAAAAGAATTTTCAGTTTTTAAAAATAGTTTCAAATTTTTTTTTTATTTTTTGTTTTTTCCAAAAACGGTTTAATATATTTTTTTTTAAATTTCATTTTTCTGATAAAAACTACAAAGTGCTAGAAGTTGGCATACTCAAAAAAAAAAAAAATTGGAATTTATTTTCGAAAAGTTTTTCAAAAAAACTGTTTTTTGAAAAAACTGGTCGAACGATTACGAAAAAAATTCAAAAAAGTAAAAGAAACCTGATGGCTTACTTCGTTTTCTCCAAAAAAAACGTTTAAGATATTGATTTTTAAGTGATTTATAAAATTTTATATGATTTTTTCAACGCTTTTTCTCAAAATCTCAAGCCCCCAAACCATTTTAACACATTAAAGCAAGTTCGTACGACCTAGTCGTGCACTTTATTTATTTGGGGTTGACTTATTTCATTTCAGCGGACTTATAAAAAAAAATCTTTGGCACAATGCAATTGGATTAAACATTAAAAAGTACCTGTGACTTAGGATAGATTGATAAATAGTTAAGGGATTATTGTTTGTTTTTTTTTATGGTTTTATGATTTGTGGCTTAGCAAGATATGTACTGGGGGCGATGTGTTTGGATTTATTTTATGACTTTAGTGTTTATTTGATACATTTTTGGCCTGTAGGGTTTTGGGAAAATATAGATCAGTGTGTACGAGTTTAACTAATTTTTACCTAGAGCGAAAAGTTGAATCAACATATAAATTAAAGGAATAATTAACATTAATTTATTTTGCTGTAAAATTATTATTATGAATTTGTATTTCAAAAATAAATATAAAGTATAATAATAAAATATTCATAATATAAATAATATAAATAACAACAATATAATTTAAATATAAATTCTTCATTTTACACAATATTAAATCTTAAAAATTAATGTCGGTTTCATAGTCGGTTGACGAATCGTCACCTGGATTTATTATAATTATTGAATCTGATATTGTGTCCCACATCCGGTCATGAGACAAGTACATATTCTTCCTCAGCCCAGCCCAACCCAGCCAGTAACTTACAAACTAACCTAGTGGCGGATTTACTTGTGTAAACCCTGCAGTAGTAGCACATAGCAATATCAAAAGTTAAATGAACATTAGTCGTATTGCACTAAGGAGCATACACGAATGTGGTACTGAACTCAAACAAAAATCGTGTCTGCTATTTCGTTCGTTCTTGCTTTTGACTTATGGTTAGGTTAGGTTAAAGTGGCTGTTGGCTGAAAAGACCAACACACTTAGTCCATAAGAGGACCGTTGTGATACCATGAGTTTGGGGTGTTTCCCCCTAGTAACTCAGAACCAGTTTGTGCTTCTAATGAATTTTAAAAGAGAGTTAGTGTCCACGTTAGACAGATCACTACTATCGTTGAAGAAGTATGCTCCCAGATGGAGTTTCCTTTTGTGAGCTAGTGCAGGGCATGTACAAAGAAGATGGGCAACTGTCTCTTCCTCCTCTTCGTCCATACAACTTCTGCAAAAGTCGTTTGCGAACACGCTAAGTCTTATGGCGTGTCTACCTATGAGGCAGTGTCCTGTAATGACACCTATAATGGAGCTAATGTGCCGTCTGCTCAGAGAGATCAAAGTCTTAGAGCGATTCGAATCCAGCTTTGGCCAATTTCGTTTTGTCGCTAGACATGTGTTGCCACTTGTCCACCTAAGATTAGTTCTATCCATAGCTTCTTGCCTTAGCAAAAGTTTACATGTAGCGATGGGAATACCCAGGTAACTGTGTTCAGTTAATATAGGTAGTGTTGTTCCTTTTTTGGCAAGTTCGTCGGCCTTACAGTTCCCTGGAATATCTCTGTGCCCTAGCACCCAGACCCAGCAGAGGTGAATGTTAAACTGTTCCGCCATCTCTCTAAGAGATGATCGACAGTCGAGAGCTGTTTTAGAGTTATAGGAGATGGAATCCAGGGACCTCAGCGCGGCTTGGCTATCAGAGAAAATGATGATATCCTTAGAAGATATCACGTTTTCTTTAAGCCAAGATAAAACCTCCTTAATTGCCATTAGTTCCGCCTGGAACACGCTACAGTGGTTTGGTAGACGGAAGGAGAGACAAAGATTTAGTCTATTAGAGTATACACCTCCCCCCACCCCATCATTTGTTTTCGACCCATCGGTAAAAAACTGAATTTGATCGTCGTCCTGGAAGGCATTTTCCTCCCAGAGTGATCTAGAGGGTATGCTTACCTGGAAGTTTTTATCAAAATGAAGTTGGGATGTGGAGTAGTCTATGTTACTTTGGGGGATACTGAAGGTGTTCAGTATGTTAGCATGGCCATAATTATTATTTGTCCATATAGAGATCGCCTTCAGGCGAATTGCTGAGCAAGCAGCGATTTGCTTGCTGAAAATATCTAGGGGTAGCAGGTTGAATAGTATTTCTAGCGCTGCAGAGAGAGTAGTGCGCAGCGCACCGCCTACACACAGGCAGGCGGTACGTTGGACTTTACTGAGCTTAGCACTATTCGACGCTGTGTCTAGGGCAGGCCACCAGACGACCACCCCGTAAGTGAGAATCGGTCTTATCACCGATGTGAATAGCCAATGCATAACATGGGGCTCTAAACCCCATTTATTGCCGATGGCTTTTTTGCAAGAGAAAAGGGCTACTGTGGCTTTCCTTACTCTTTCTTGTATATTGGGTTTCCAGCTTAATTTCTTGTCCAAAATAAGACCCAAGTATTTTGCTTCGTCAGAGAATATAAGACTTATACCATAAATAGATGGAGGGTCGACGTGTGGAATTTTATATTTCCTTGAAAAGAGGACAAGTTCAGTTTTGTGGGGGTTAACACCTAGTCCACAACGACTTGCCCAATTTGTGAGCTTATTGAGTGCAGATTGAAGAAGTTCACATAAGGTGCTGAGATGCTTTCCTGAAACGGCTATAGCAATGTCATCCGCATAGGCAATCACATTGAATCCCCCCTCTTCCAGTATTATTAACAGTTCATTTACCACTAAATTCCAAAGGAGTGGAGATAGGACACCACCTTGTGGCGTACCTCTACTAACAGATCGTCTTGCAGATGTTACACCCAGTTTTGAGTTGATCACCCTACTTATCAGCATTTGGTCGATCAGTTTACCAAGTGAGCCATCTACCTTCAGACCTGAGAGTGCATTAGCGATTGCAGATGTGTCGACGTTGTTAAAAGCGCCTTCTATATCGAGGAAAGCCACCATTGTGTATTCTTTGTGATGGGGGGAGTATTCGATAGTGCGGACAAGTGAATGTAGCGCAGATTCTACCGATTTCCCTTTGCAGTAAGCATGTTGAGACATCGACAAAAGTTTAGTATCAATGTTATTGCGTAAATATATATCAATCAGACGTTCTAAGGTTTTCAGAAGGAATGATGATAGGCTTATGGGTCTTAGATCTTTAGGGTTGGCTTGGGAGCTTTTTCCCGCTTTTGGTATGAACACTACTTTAACTTCTCTCCATGACCAGGGAATGTGAACTAGTTCCAAACAGCTTCTCATAATATTTCCAACACAGGCAGAATAATATCTGAAGACTTCTGTAGTTCAGCGGGTATTATGCCATCTGGCCCAGCAGACTTGTAAGGCTCGAAGCAGTTCAGTGACCAAAGCAGTTTGTCCCTGTTGATCAGACCTTCAGGGATATTTTGAATATTTGACCTATTAGAGTGAATATTACTGATATCAGAGGAACTACCAGGAAAGTGGGTATCTAGTAGTAAATTGAGCGATTCCTCGCTTGATGTCGTCCAGGAGCCATCAGGTTTTTTCATAAAACTTGGTACTACTGGGTTTGTTGAGAGAACTTTCCTAAGCCTTGATGCTTCAGAGACATTTTCGATTTTACCACAAAAATTTCTCCAAGACATTCTTTTAGATTTCCTAAGTTCTTTTTTGTATTTTTGAAGGGACTTCTTGTATGATTCCCAGTCCGATTCATTTCTTGAGCTTTTGGCTTTGTTAAACAGTTTACGACTGTTTCTCCTAAGCGGTTCTAGTTCTGTATTCCACCAGAAAGGCTTCTTCTTGCCTCTTGGTGTTATGAGAGGACAAGAGGTTGCCAGAGCATTGTTGAGGGCCAATGTAAGATCATCAACATTCTTGTCAAGCTCCTGGGTATTACATGGGGGTATTGAGAGATTACAATCTATCAGGTTTTTGAGTGTATCTCTGTACTTTAGCCAGTTAGTTTTCCTGTGATTTCTGAAAGCTACCTGGCAAGGGGGATCATCTTCTAATTTGAATTGGATATAACGGTGATCAGAGAACGAATGGTCTGGTGACACCCTCCAATCCTTGATACTTGAATAGATGAAATCGGAGACAAGAGTAATATCAAGTACGTCCCGTCTGGGTTTAGTAACAAACGTAGGTTCGTTGCCTATGTTGCTTACAATAAGGTTAGTGCTTAAGATGAAATCAAAAAGTAACTCACCTCTACTGTTTATATCGGAACTGCCCCACACTGTATGATGGGCGTTGACATCACTACCGATGATGAGAGCAGTGTTTGTTACTTCAGCTTCCTTGACCAGCCTATCTAGGTTATCACCCGGTATAGGTAGGTCGTGGGCAAGATATGCCGATGCCAGCCAGTAATGGTCTTTAGCCGTCTCTAGCCTTACGACAGTCATATCTTGGTTGCTCAAATAAGGGAGTAAAAATACTTTAATGCTACTTTTCACCATAATGCATGACCTCAAGTTACCTATGTCTGATGCATACAGTGTGTATCCCGGAGTCCTGAGTCCACGGACCTGGTTGTTGTGTATCCATGGTTCCTGGATCAGGACTATGTCCTCCCCAGTGTTAGTCAGCCGAAGGAGGAGTGAGGCCGAAGCCTTTTTGGAGTGCTGGAGGTTAATCTGAACTAACCGCAGCAATCAGGCAGAGAAGCCTCTACCACTGTGTCGTTCAGGTCCTCGTCTGAAGATAAACCGAGAAGTTCATCCTCATTCAGAGAGCCTTTTAGGGAGTCGTACGTCTTTACTATCAACTGTTCGTCAAAGGTAAGAGAAGACAACGTTTTACCAGTAGAGGATGATGAGTCAGAGACATCCGCCTCCTCACCCATGGAAGGAAAGGTGATCCTCACATTATCAGGTGGAGAAGCCGATGCCTCCAACATAGGCTCCTCGTTGTCAGAGAGCGAAGGATGTGGAGGAATAATACCTGCCTCTAACTCGTCTTTTTTATAAACCCTTAGGATTATAGATTCAAACCCATACTTAATCACACCTTGGGTCTTTGCCAAATGGGCAAGAGACTCTTTATTGATCACAATCAGCGCGCATCTATAAAGACCCTTCTGCTCATCCAGCTTGGCGACCTTCCAGTTGTGAGTAGGTATATGCGGGTTGCTTAACCTGATTATCTGGATGATCTCATCCCACGCGGAGGGTTCAGCTGGGATCCAGGTGCGAGTCCTGGGTCTGCTCGGGATATCCTCCTTTGCTACGACTTCAAGATTCGCTCCTAGCCATACTTCCCCAAGACCACCGATCGCGAGCCTGTACAGATCACACGATCTCTGGTCCTCGCAGACAACTAGTTTGACATGCCACCTTTCCCTTCAAGGCGTCGCTGAAAGATTTTTGCTTAATGAGCCCAGAAGGAAAGGAAGGGTTGCTTTTGTTCCCCTTTGGTCTTTTTGGGAACCGGTGCAGCCTCCTCCATTGACCTCTGCCTTTTGGACGTACAGTCCACAGGCTTTATGTCCTCGGTCAATACCTTCAAGGCCCAGCTTAATTTTTCTTTCTGCTGGACGGTTCTATCACTCTCTGGAATTGCTTCTATGAGTTGTCGAGACCGTTCAGCATTGCGACGGTTTTTGTAGAGGACTTTCGAGGGAGCTATGCTTCGCTGTCCTTTCCTAAGAGAAGGATTACCCCCCGGGGTGCTGAAAACAGAAGGCCCACCAGGTTTGACCTTAGTAGTCCTTCTGCTCTGCAAATCTACGCCCTTCGGAAGAGGTTTAACCCCTGTGGCTTTAGGAGTGGTGATGAGACCAGGTGTGTCCTTAGTCCCATTCCCATGCCTAGAGAGATGTTTGCCTACTCTCACCTCACTACGAACATCGCTTGTAGAGGGGCCATGAGTAGCCACAACCCCTCCACTGCACCATGTTGCAGGAGAACTAACGCCAGACAGCTTTGGCGCCGTACTGTCGCCCGGTTTAAAAGGAGAACCGGTCTCATCTGTTTTTGTTTTTATGTTCTTTTGTTTTTTATTGTTGTTTTTATTCATTTTTGGTCCCACGAGTTATGGGGGAAATCAGGTCCTTCTGCAACACCCCCTGTAGCAGATAAGGCACTTACTCTTCGATTTTGCCTGTTTCAAAGAGGTTCCGTTAGAATACAGCCGGTATACCCCCTGGCTGCAAACCATCCAATGGGCACGGGTCACATGACACCCTGAATTAGGGGGGGGGGGGAGAGGGAGAGGGAGTGAATTAGGAGGGATTTATGGATGTTGGATAGGAGGGGAGGGAAGGAATGGGTGACTTATAGTTCAGCTACTTTCTGTGCCGCAGCTGAAACTTCACATTGTAAGTGCTATGTACTACTGCTGGGGTGCTTTGAGAGAAAGATTCTTCGGGTGATATTCGGGCCTGTATGTATCAATGGAGTATGGATGAGAAGATTCAATGACGAACTGTACGGGCTATACAGCGACATTGACTTGGTTAAGAAGCTGAAAATTCAGCGGCTTAGATGGCTGGGTCATGTGGAGCGTATGGACGAAAACGCTCCTGCCCGACGAGTCTTCAATTCCAACCCGGAGGGCCGACGCAGTTCTGGAAGACCCCATCTAAGGTGGCGCGATCAAGTGGTAAACGACCTCAACCAACTTGGTGTGCGCAACTGGAGGCCACTGGCTAGGGACCGGCCTAGCTGGCGAGGAATGTTGGTTGAGGCCGTGGTCCACAATGGACTGTCTGCGCCACCTTAAGTATGTACTACTGCTGCGGCTACACCATTCTGCTCAGGCAGTTAGTTAGAAAACTTCATGAGAGTAAAACAAAATTAACTTGGTAACGCGTATGGAAATTAAGCATCGAGAATTGGGTTCCGTGTATAAACCTTCAAAATCACGAAATTTCAACTTATACAGATATTGACGTGCGGTCTATTCATAAATGTGTAAGCCCAATAAATAATTTTTCAAAATCATCCTTTATTTTGAAACAGATGAGCTGTGAAATAGCAATCTAATAAATAAACATCGATAATTTTTCCATTGAGATGTATCGCCTTCTAGTGCATTCCTTCCTTAAAAAATATTAAGTGTGTCTTCTCCATTAAGTAGCCTCTTCAAACGGCGCAGGAACATAAGTCCCAAATTTTTTTTTGTGAAGATGGGACATAAGTCCCAAATTTTCAAAATGATTTAGAAAATTAAACACACAATTCGATAGAATAATACAACAATTATAATCATTTATTATTTTATATAACAAAAATGAAACAAACAACAGTTCAATGCAATATAACCAAAAAAAAAAAAAACAAACGGCAACAATTTGGAAGTTGAAAAATGAAACAATTTCAAGACAAAATCGGAAAAAACTAAAAATTTTGCAAGTAAACAAAGCATGTGTTTTGAATTATCAGCAATTACTTCTTCGTTTATCTTCGCAGAACAGCTACTACACATCATGGTTGCAGGGTTGAAGTAATACGTTCCTTGGATTTTCGAAACAAATACCGCAGGTTATGGTTTCGTTATTTTGTTGTTGTCCAGGGTCGTTCGAATCATTTTCTTCGTTATCACTTGCTGATGAGTCAGAAACTTCAGAAAATTTAGTCAAATTTAGTTAAAAATCGCGCGATTTTTTTATTTGGTTTTCTCAAATTCTCAAATACTAAATTTTCTGAAGTTTCTGACTCATCAGCAAGTGATAACGAAGAAAATGATTCGAACGACCCTGGACAACAACAAAACGAAACCATAACCTGTAAAGCTGTTTCTCACTCACACAAACGAGAAAATTTTTGGCGCCATCTTTCTTAAACAAACTGTCAACAAGATGTCTTTTGCTAATCCTGCTCAAATATTTCACTGAGAAATTTCAGTTATTTTTTTTCTCAGCATAGTGTTTTTTTTTATTATTTCTAGAAATCGCTCAAATCACCTCCAATGACAATAAAATAAAGAAGAAAGGCATACTGACGTTTGAAAACCCTTAATCCTGGTTTTATATTATTTTTTAAGAGAATCTAATACCGACTTGTTGTTTTTTGTTTGACATTTTTTTTTTTTTTTTTTTTTTCTATTCGAATTCGAACACAAATAGAAGAAAACTTAGCTTTAAAAGCATACATTGGTTGCCTCTTTCCTTCTAAAAGATATTCTGGAATTTACATGTAGGTAAAGCTGTTTCTCACTCACACAAACGTGAATATTTTTGGCGCTCTATTTTTTTACTTGCGATTATAGGTACTATAAGGCAAGTTATGGATTCGTGCAGAAAAAAAAATTTGAGATAACAATCACACATGACATTACGATGATGGAGAAGTCGAAAAAAGTGGGTCTGGGAATTCCGTCCGTCTGTCTGTCTGTCTGTCTGTCTGTCTGTCTGTCTGTCTGTCTGTATGTCTGTTCGCGCCTCTGGAGGCTGAACGGGTGGGCCGATTTGCTTCAAATTTGGTATTTAGGATTTATTTGGCCGTTCCTCGGAACATATTTTTTATTTTTGCTCTAGGTCCAAAAATAACGGCACCTGCCATACAATCTTGAAGACAAAAATTGATTTTCTCAAAAACGGCTCTAACGATTTTGATAAAACTTTCAGAATGCTATTTTTGCAAGACAATCTATCTTTTGGTTTGAAATTTTTTTTCAAAATTTGTCTAATAACGGTACCTCTTATAGAACCAGTATTTTCAAATCAAATTTCCTCGTAAACTATACATTCGATTTCAATAAAATTTTGGCCAAAGGAAGTCATTCATAATTTTATTAATATGACATTTAAAAATTTTCAAAAACTTTTTTTTTTGATTTTTTATAATTTTTTCAAAAAAATTTTTGGTTTTCGAAATATGTTGAAAACGGGTACATTGATTTTTTTTTTAAATTATTTTTCAAATGTAAACTACAGATTGCCATATATTTGCATACTCAAATAAATTTCAAAATATTTTTTGAAAAAGTTTTTCAAAAATAACCTTTTAAAAAAAAAACTGGTCCAACGATTTTCCATATTTTTTTTTCCTAGATTGACGTATAGCTTTGAAATTTTATTGCATACTTAGTTTTTCCGAGAAAACTCTTAAACTAATTTAAAAAATAAAAGAATTTTCGAAATTATTTAATTTTTTTTAATATCCATATATGCAGCCACTACGCAATTTATTGAACATAAGAGCAAGTTCGTGCGACCCAGTCGTGCATTTTATTTCTATTTGAATTCGAATTCGAACACGAATAGAAGAAAACTTAGCTTTAAGAGCATACATAGGTTGCCTCTTTCCTTCTAAAAGAATTTCTGGAACATGTAGGTAAACTGTTTCTCACTCACACAAACGAGAACATTTTTGGCGCGATTTTTCCTAAACAAACTGTCACCAAGATGTCTTTTGCTAATCCTGCTCAAATACTTCACGGAGAAATTTCAGTAATTTTTTTTTCTCAGCATAGTGTTTTTTTTTTTATTATTTCTAGAAATCTCCTCCAATGACAATAAAATAAAGAAGAAAGGCATACTCACGTTTGAAAACCCTTAATCCTGATTTTATATTATTTTATAAGAGAATCTAATACCGACTTTTTGTTTTTTGTTTGACAGTTATTTTTTTTTGCAATTTTTTTTTCTATTCGAATTCGAATTCGAACACGAATAGAAGAAAACTTGGCTTTAAAAGCATACATAGGTTGCCTCTTTTCTTCTAAAAGAATTTCTGGAATTTACATTTAGGTAAAGCTGTTTGTGTGAGTGAAGGAAAAGTCACAAATCAGCAAAAAGAAGAACTAACAGAGACAGTTATATTTGTAAATTTCAGACTTCCAGAAATTTCTAAAGAACAAAAGAGACAACCTGGTGATGGACGGACAAACATTTTGGCCAAAAAGAGCAAAAAATTGCGTTTGTTGTATGGGAGCCCCCATAGATTTTTTATTTTATTTAGTTTTTAGTATTTGTTGTTATAGCGAACACAATCATACATCATACAATTTCAACTGTCGTCCTATCATGGTTCATGAGATACAGCCTTGTGAAAACGGACAGGCGGACAGACGGACAGACGGACAGACGGACAGACGGACAGCGAAGTCTCAGTAATAGGGTTCCGTTTTCACCCTTTGGGTAAGGAACCCTAATAAAAAAGAGACCAAGAAAATCGAAGCAAGTGGAGGATGGATTGTAGGAAAGATTGCACTCTTTATATATCTTCTTTGCCCTGGTTTTGGTCTCAGTGGTTTCACAACAGCAGAACTCAGGAATCAGGATGTACAACTTTTTTTCTTTTTTTTCGTACTTTCTCTGTACGAGCTATATAGATCGTTCCAAATCACTTTGCCATTCTACTGCGCAGCTCTCTTTAAATTTCTCTTTTCGTCATTAGAATTTTTGAAAGATACACGAAAAAACGAATAAAAAGAAAAAAAAGTTGTGCATTCCGCCGATGTCTTCAGTTTCGCTGTTGCGAGAACACTGAGCACTGAGGCAAAATCGAGGGTGTCTTTTCTTTATAGCTTCACTCGCAGCAAAATAAAAATGAATTTCCAGCGATGGACTTTCTTTCAATGAGGTATGATGATGGATTATTTTGCTTTCCTGGCTTGATGTCTAAAAAAGTATTTCATCTCTGGTGGGATTAAAAAGAAAGATTTTTGGGGTTGACTAAATCCAGCGGACTTATAATAAAAAAAATCTTTTGCAAAATGCAATTGGGTAGAACATAAAAAATACCTGGGGCTTAGGATTGATTGAGAAATAGTTTAGGGATTATTGGTTGTTTTTGTTTCATGGTTTTATGATTTATTGGATTTATTCTATAGCTTTAGTGTTTATTTGACAAATTTTGACGAGTTTAACTAATTTTTACCTACGAGTTTTAAAGAATGCATTTTTTTTTTCAGAGCGAAAAGTTGAACCAACAGATAAATTTAAAGAATAATTAACATTAATTTATTTAACTGTAAAATTCTTATTATGAATTTGTATTTCAAAAATAAATATAAAGCATAATAATTAAATATTCATAATAGAAATAACAACAATATAATTTAAATATAAATTCTTCATTTAACATCTATTAAATCTTAAGAACTAATGTCGGTTTCATGGTCGGTTGAAAAATCGTCCCCTGATTTATTATAATTGAATCCGATATTGTGCCCCTTAACCGGTCATGAGACAAGTATTCTTCCTCAGCTCTTATAGCTTTTTCACAGTTGGTTGAAATATCCAAAAAGCCAAAAAATATATCAAATAAACACTAAAGCCATAAAATAAATCCCAACACATCGCCCAGTACATATCCGTTGCTAAGCCGCAACATATTTTTCAATCAATCCTAAGTCTCAGGTACTTTTTGTATTTAACCTAGTTAGAACGGTGAAAAATCTTGCTGCAAAGATTTTAAACGTACTGCGATATGATTGCCACCTCTACGGGTTTCTGCAAAATTTATAAGATTTTTGTTTTAACTTTAATAGGTAGGTAGTAATTTCCTGGGTAAATTTATATTTGCGTATGCATTTGTAAAACAATTTTTTCTTTATACCTAGTCATTTGTGCGATCGTTGTAAAAATCATACTTAAGTCTAGTTTTCTTTAGGAAAGGGAAGGTTAGAATTATTTGAAAAGAGTTTTAGAAATTCCTCGTTTTTAGTATTTCAGAATAGGTACTTATTAAGTTCAAACACAGCACATCGTGTAAAACGATTGTTATCTAAGAAGAGCGGCAATCAAATAAAGTAGGTTGCATTATATTAATAATTCTAGAATTCATGTGCTCTATTATTTTTTCTTGTTTCAACCCATGTAGGTACACGTCCTCGATTTTTGTTATACCTTATATTAGATTAGTGATTTGACCAATTTGTGATATAATTTATGTTATTTTGGATAAAACTTTGTTTCGTCCTTCGGCTTTTTTGGTCACTTGTAGTGGCAATGAAAACAAAGTTTACATTGATTTTCCCAACGTTTCGACAGGGATTGCTGTCATCTTCAGGGGATCTTTATTAAACGTTATGAACATAAAACATTAGAGAAACATATAGGTACATACTCGAACAAAATTGTGTTAAACAATTAGAACTTACTTTGAAAAATGATTTAAGTTACAATGAAAGAAATGTTTTTGTAAGATTACAAACTATTTGGACAACATTTAAATAAAGTTTTGAAAATAAACAAAATTATTAATTTTCAAAGAAAGCACTTCGGGTGGCGAAGTTTTGTCGATTTAATTATTTTGTTTTGTTGGAGGAAACGAGAGAACAGTATACAGATGAAATGTTGTGGGTATCCTGTTTCCTATTCATATTGTTGTCATTGTTTAGAATGTGCAGGGTTTCCAATGTGTAACGTTTGGAAATGTTACGCTCTGTTTGAAGTATTTGGACTCCTTCGAAATTTGGTTTGTGACCTCTCTCTAAGCTATGTGTCGCGAGTGCAGTTTTTTCCGCACTTGAGGATTTTATATCCGATTTGTGGTTGGAAATTCGCTGCTTTAAAAACTGCTTCGTAGTACCTACATAACAAAGATTGCACTCCTCCACATCATTTCCTAGGCAGTCGATTTTATAAACAACGTCTGTGCATTTTTCTTTTTCTGTTTTTGCTGAAGAGTGGCGCAAGAGTTTTGTTCGATTTGTATGCCATATTTATGTTTTTATTTTTTGCTGACATCGTCTTGTTAAAATTTTCAGCAAGCTTAGGAACATAAACTCAATAAATTGATTGAGAAATAGTTTAGGGATTATTGGTTGTTTTTGTTTCATGGTTTTATGATTTATTGGATTTATTCTATAGCTTTAGTTTTTATTTGACAAATTTTGACGAGTTTAACTAATTTTTACCTACGAGTTTTAAAGAATGCATTTTTTTTTTTTCAGAGCGAAAAGTTGAACCAACAGATAAATTTAAAGAATAATTAACATTAATTTATTTAACTGTAAAATTCTTATTAAGAATTTGTATTTCAAAAATAAATATAAAGCATAATAATTAAATATTCATAATAGAAATAACAACAATATAATTTAAATATAAATTCTTCATTTAACATCTATTAAATCTTAAGAACTAATGTCGGTTTCATGGTCGGTTGAAAAATCGTCCCCTGATTTATTATAATTGAATCCGATATTGTGCCCCTTAACCGGTCATGAGACAAGTATTCTTCCTCAGCTCTTATAGCTTTTTCACAGTTGGTTGAAATATCCAAAAAGCCAAAAAATATATCAAATAAACACTAAAGCCATAAAATAAATCCCAACACATCGCCCAGTACATATCCGTTGCTAAGCCGCAACATATTTTTCAATCAATCCTAAGTCTCAGGTACTTTTTTGTGTTTAACCTAGTTAGAACGGTGAAAAATCTTGCTGCAAAGATTTTAAACGTACTGCGATATGATTGCCACCTCTACGGGTTTCTGCAAAATTTATAAGATTTTTTTTTTAACTTTAATAGGTAGGTAGTAATTTCCTGGGTAAATTTATATTTGCGTATGCATTTGTAAAACTATTTTTTCTTTATACCTAGTCATTTGTGCGATCGTTGTAAAAATCATACTTAAGTCTAGTTTTCTTTAGGAAAGGGAAGGTTAGAATTATTTGAAAAGAGTTTTAGAAATTCCTCGTTTTTAGTATTTCAGAATAGGTACTTATTAAGTTCAAACACAGCACATCGTGTAAAACGATTGTTATCTAAGAAGAGCGGCAATCAAATAAAGTAGGTTGCATTATATTAATAATTCTAGAATTCATGTGCTCTATTATTTTTTTTTGTTTCAACCCATGTAGGTACACGTCCTCGATTTTTGTTATACCTTATATTAGATTAGTGATTTGACCAATTTGTGATATAACTTATGTTATTTTGGATAAAACTTTGTTTCGTCCTTCGGCTTTTTTGGTCACTTGTAGTGGCAATGAAAACAAAGTTTACATTGATTTTCCCAACGTTTCGACAGGGATTGCTGTCATCTTCAGGGGATCTTTATTAAACGTTATAAACATAAAACATTAGAGAAACATATAGGTACATACTCGAACAAAATTGTGTTAAACAATGAGAACTTACTTTGAAAAATGATTTAAGTTACAATGAAAGAAATGTTTTTGTAAGATTACAAATTATTTGGACAACATTTAAATAAAGTTTTGAAAATAAACAAAATTATTAATTTTAAAAGAAAGCACTTCGGGTGGCGAAGTTTTGTCGATTTAATTATTTTGTTTTGTTGGAGGAAACGAGAGAACAGTATACAGATGAAATGTTGTGGGTATCCTGTTTCCTATTCATATTATTGTCATTGTTTAGAATGTGCAGGGTTTCCAATGTGTAACGTTTGGAAATGTTACGCTCTGTTTGAAGTATTTGGACTCCTTCGAAATTTGGTTTGTGACCTCTCTCTAAGCTGTGTGTCGCGAGTGCAGTTTTTTCCGCACTTGAGGATTTTATATCCGATTTGTGGTTGGAAATTTGCTGCTTTAAAAACTGCTTCGTAGTACCTACATAACAAAGATTGCACTCCTCCACATCATTTCCTAGGCAGTCGATTTTATAAACAACGTCTGTGCATTTTTCTTTTTCTGTTTTTGCTGAAGAGTGGCGCAAGAGTTTTGTTCATTTGTATGCCATATTTATGTTTTTATTTTTTGCCGACATCGTCTTGTTAAAATTTTCAGCAAGCTTAGGAACATAAACCATACTCTTGTAGATCGTAATTTCAGCAACGGCTTCTTTATCAGTATGGGGTTTGTGTTTTTGTCGAAGTATTAATCCCCTAATGAGTTCACCTGGGTAACAATTGTCCAAGAGAATTTTGGTAACAATCTTCTCATTAGCGGAGTGAAATTGCCTATCACTCAACGCAAAGACCTTGTTTACAAGGTTAGAAGCTGTGTTGACGATGATATGTCTTGCTTGGTTGGAACGGAAATTTACAAGTCTTCCAGATGCGGTTGTTTTTTGATGCCAGTTGAACAAAAGGCGGTTGTTGTCGCGATGAATCTTCACATCTAAAAATGCTATCGACTTATTATTTTCCATCTCTAAGGTAAACTGGATGTTGTTGTGGAATCCGTTTATAACGTTTAATAAAGATCCCCTGAAGATGACAGCAATCCCTGTCGAAACGTTGGGAAAATCAATGTAAAATTTGTTTTCATTGCCGCTACAAGTGACCAAAAAAGCCGAAGGACGAAACAAAGTCTTATCCAAAATAACATAGATGATAAATAATACATAATGTTGCGTATTACATTGTTAGCTGAATAGACAAAAGGTGTTACCACTTTGTGTGTTTAACAATAAAATACTCAACATTTTTCTTTATTGATTCGAAGATGAGCTGGAGCTCTACCTTCGATATAAGCAGGGAATTTGGCCCATTTAGCTCGGCAATAGAGGCGTTCGCCAAATTTTCTTCATAAGACCCGGGGGAACCAGTGTACTCAGATCGTCATTGCGTAATGCTTTTTCGAAGGTAGAAATGGTAAACCAGAGCTCTGTTTTCCAGGTCGTGATACGGGCGAATGCAAGCAATTACCTTATAAACTTGCTAAAAAGCAGCCCCTACTGCTTCTACCTCCTCTTGAGGATCTTCAATCATAACGAAATCGTCATCAAGGACGGCATTACCTGGATCTATACCTGCGATGTTGAGTACGCCTTCGTTCTCCGTATTTAGGTATATGTCGATCTCAACGTTCGACAGATACCTGTCATTTGGTGGAGAAATGTCATTTGAAATGAGTTCCGTGGATAAGGCGTTGGAGTAGCGTGGCCAACGCGTCTTACTGAAATTGTAAGAGTGCGAGTGTCTTGAGACTAACAGAAATAGATCCAGAAAACCACCACTTCTTGGGCACGATGGTCTTTCAGTGGCAAATAAGTCGATCCTATACTCAAGGCTGTACCGATCCAACCAATTGAGAAGATAGTATTCCCTAGGATTTTTAATTTGATTTCCCCAATCTTCGTGTCTGGCGTTCAGATCACCGGCCATGAGATAATAATTTTCCTCCGAGTGGAGGTGCATACATTCGAAAAGTTTTTCAAGATCACATATAAAATCACCTGGCTAAGGGGCTTCTGGTCAAGAATCTGTTTATTCGTGTATCTGGTTTCTATTTTACAAATTTTTACAATTTCCTGTTTTATTTTATTTTTAAGTTCATTTATTTCTAAAAAATGAAATCTCTTTTAAAATTTATATTATTTTTCTTAAATAATCAAAATAACACGGTATTTCACATATGGTTTGCTTTTGTAAAGCAGATATTCTTGTAACAAAAATTAGCACGGTATTTCCTATACAGCTCTGGTGACTAAAAAAATATACTAATAATAAAATATCAAGATATTTCATATACGGCCCTGGCAATGCGAACCAAGGAAAAATCGGTTGATCGGCTGGCAATAGCTTCTCGGCCCAAGCTATACTTATTAAAGTAGAGCAAGCGAAAAATCGGTTGGAAAGAGGCTCCAGCAGTGTTGGATAGTTACGCATAACTTTGAAATTTTAATTAGTTACACGTAACTAATGTAACTTATGTAACTAATGTAACTAATGTAACTTATTGTAACTAAATGTAACTAATTATAACTAATAGAATTTTTCAAATACAAAAACTCACATTTTATGTTAAATTGAAATTTAGAAGTTCCGTCCACAAACCCGATCGAATGACGATTGACTACACTGTTTTAGGGCAAAGCTGGGCCAGCTGCCAGCTGTGGCAACGCCAACCTAGCAAGGAATACATTTTTAAATTACTATATTTCTGCAAAAAAAAATTTCAAAATAATAAAACAAAATAGATCTCGTTTGATTTCCTTTGGGCGAGCTAAATCTGAAATTTGAGACCAAATCTGAGATTAAATCTGAATTAACCATACAAAAATAAATCACAATAAACAAAGAAATGTCCAGGAGTCTCAAGAAAGAAGGGAAAACTTCAAATGTAAATAAAAATTTATTGTAGCTCCAAGATTATAATATTTTATAATATTTCCTTTTCATCAGGAACCTAGTAATTTCAATATGTATTCCTTGCCAGGTTGCCGTTGAACTTGCTTATAAAAGAATTTTGTCAATAGTCGATTGGGATTCAGGATGAAATGTGATTTTTTTTTATTTTTATTTTTAAGTTAGAGTTAGTTTTATTTAGTTACAGTTAGTTACATTTAGTTACATTAGTTACGCCAAATATTGGGCGTAACTAATTCATATTAGTTACGCGTAACTAAACGAGTAACTTACTTCGTGTAACTTACTTGCCAACACTGGGCTCCGGCCCTGGCAATGCAAACCAAGGAAAAATCGGTTGATCGTCTGGCAATAGCTTCTCAGCCCAAGCTTTACTTATTAAAGTAGAGCAAGGGAAAAATCGGTTGAAGACAAGCTCCGGCCCTGGCAATGCAAACCAAGGAAGAATCGGTTGATCGGCTAGCAATAGTTTCTCGGCCCAAGCTTTAAAGTAGAGCTAGGGAAAAATTGGTTGGAGAGAGGTTCCGGCCCTGGCAATGCAAACAAAGGAAAAATCGGTTGATCGGCTGTCAATAGCTTCTCGGCCCAAGCTAAACTTACTAAAGTAGAGCAAGGGAAAAATCGATTGAAGTGGGGCTCCGGCCCTGGCAATGCAAACCAGGGAAAAATCGGTTGATCGGCTGGCAAAAGCTTCCCGGCTGAAGCTATATTTAGGTAAAGCACAGCAAGGGAAAAATCGGTTGGAGTGAAGCCCCTTTAACGGTGATGCACCAAAAAGTTCGGATAACTAACTATGTACCCCCATATGGAAAAAAGGTACTCTGTTAATTCCTGGTCTTTTATTTCCTTCAGTACTCTAAATTGGTACTTTTGTATCAACTGGAAGGTAGAAGACAATTGCTACTAATTTGCCTTACCTATGTCCTACAGCTACTGAGTGTGAGTTGTAAGAATACAATATAATTACTCACAGCTAGCTATGCTGATTGTTTTAAAATTATAATATAACAAACTGGTTCGGCATATCAACTAAAGGTAGGTCGACGGCTGATGGTTAACAATAGAACGGTGGGTAGCAGGGGCGGTGTGCATTGTGTGGCTTAGCAGACGAATAATGTGTCTCGCATATCCACTGTAGGTAGTCAGGCGATTAATGGCTTTAATTAGATTGGTGCGTAACAGGGGTGCGATTTGGTGTGCTAATAGATCGGTGACAATAGATCGGTGGGTATATACTGGGCCGATCTTTATTCTTATGCAGCTGCACTGGTCGGTTGGTGCGGATAAAAATGTTAATATTATATTAATATTAATTAAAAAAATATATATTAATCGTTCATATGGGTGAGCGTGTAAGGCTTCGTTACACACTTCATTATTATTAATTACCTTATGACAAATGCCTTTTTCGTATGAAGATTGCGACCCCACCTATACGGGTGGATTTGGGTCGATCTCTTCTTACGGTATTGCGTCAGTGTGTGTTTCTTATTTAGCTTGGTTTCGCTATCCAAAAACACACCAGGACTTTGGTCTTTTAGCAAGTGATAGAGATTTGCCCTACGTTATGTCCTAATCATGAATTAACATTCACAGCTAGGATCTCAAGGGATTTCTCAGACAGCGCGCCTTCAAACTTTATGCGTTTTAACGAGCAAACAAAAGTAGAGGTAATCCACCCTTTCTGCCTGTTGCCGGATCTGTTTTTGAACGTCAGCTAGCATACCCAATGGTATGGTCTCTGAGGGAGGACGCGACTAACCTCAACTTTTTTGTATCCGGCTTTATATGTTTTTTAAGCTCTGGAACTGTTCTATTGGTAAGCTAATGACACTTCTGACGATGACAATCCACTAGAGGAGCACAAATACAATTAATTATTAAATGTCACCTGCAGACTATTCATTGGGGACTCATTAGCATGCAGCGTTGCCGAACATTTTGAAAGGTGTCAACATAGGTCACATATTTTTGTCAAGGGGTCAACATACGTCACATATTTCGTAATCCAAAACTGATGATATATGAAGGCATCGAAACCAAACAATGAACTTAAGTGAGTGGCATTGAGTACGAGGAACCAGTACAAAATCTTAACACCGCGAATCAGTCTTGGCACACCAATTTGATATTGGCAAAAGTGGTTTTCAAAATAAGCAGTACTGCGAGTGAAACCAATGGAAAGTGCTATAGACAATGTTTTGGGAACTGATTTTGACATGATTAATTTATCATCTACGATTGTCAGACTTTGCAATATAAGCTGCCAGCCGTGTTAGCTGATAAATGCTTACTTCTAAAACATTTGCATTGTAAGCTCATTATCAGAAAGTCACTTTCAGAGAATTGGTAGAGTTGAGTTATATTGAATATAATTGATCTTTATAATTACGTTTATTTTTTCTCCCCTATTCTCTTTCTAAACATTGCATAATTTGCTTTTAGCATAATACAAATAAAAAACAAAACACTAATATCGTTTTCATTTAATTAATATGTTATTTTTGTAGGTTTTTCTTCACCGTCATAGAATTTCTTAAACTAGAAAAGGTTGAAATTGGTGGCTTAAGAGGGCGTCAGCTCAGTGCACGTATTAGAGCTGTTTTTGTTGAATTTAATCAATACCTAACAGCATTTGCTTCCAAAAAAAAAACTATGACGTCCTAGACCCCGATGACAAAGAGTTCCATGAAGATTTTGAAATCTTCCAAATACGTATTGCGGAGCTGGACATGAAACTCGCAGCTGTATTATGCCAAGATGACTGTAATAATTTGGAAAGCGTTTTTAAGGTATGCGTGTTTGACTTTCATTAGAAAAACATTCTTATGATTAGTTTTGTTTTGTGTTTTTAAGCTTATAAGTATAGTTGGTAGTGTACTAGACCGTCCAATTATAAAAGAAGAATTCACTCAGAGATATGCCGAAATTATTCGCATGCTCGACGAAGAAATGACAATATGTGAAGAAGTCTTTAGCTCTCAATTGGCTATCAAGGAACAAAATATATTTCTCTATCCTGACTATAACTTCCCTACCACTTCGGCCTTTATTCTGTGGTGTAATCAATTAGAAAATAGAATAATCCCATCTGTTAAAAGTTTCGAATTGTTGCAACATCCGTAAGTTAAAAAAGACAGGAATTTTGGAATCAGTCTAACGAGTGCTTTATTTTCAGAGTGACAAATACAGAGGAAGCCTTATCCATAATTGAGCGTTACAAGAACTTCATGGACCAACTAGCAATCTGTAAATCTTCAGTCTTCAACAAATGGAGCCACACAATACCTGAGCAAATTGAAAGCCATCTTCAGAACTCACTTATTGCCCTATGCTCGATGAATAACATGCTTATCCTAAATTTTAGTCCAACATTGCTGTGCATCCTTCAAGAAGTGCATTATCTAAATCAAATGCAGGTCGATGGCATACCTAAATTAGCTTTTGCCTTTGCTGAGAAAAATGCAATCTACCGAACATATACCTTGCATCTGGAGAAGACCATTGGTTGGTTTAATGCTATTCAAATAAACAGTTCCCACGTAGAATTGTTACTGATTCAGAAGGAGGTGGAACATATCGTTGCCCTTGTACAAATTGGTGTTAATCAATTAGCTTGGAACTCCATGGACATAACTGAATATCTTCAAAATCTTCGAGAACCTGTAGCCGCATTACAAAATCGAATGAATCACACTCAAGGTAATCTAAGCCAAATTCGACGAATAATGTCAGTTTGGACTAAGATGCCACTATTTGAAAGAAAGGACTCTAAAAAAGACACGGTTCTCTGCTTGGACGAACGTTCAGAGCGCACAACCAAACGGTATGCAGAGATCCGTGCTGGGTCCAAGCAAATTGAGGAGTTGCTGCAAGACAACATGGTCCAGTTCAAGATCGAAAGTCAGCAGGATGATACCATGTGGGTAAACTACGTATCATTTGTGGATAATATCGTTTATGAAAATGTTTTAAGTACCGTAGGGGTGAGTGTTGGTTATTTGGCCGAGAACATGGATATAGAAAAAGTCGTGCACCATTGTTTGAATCACGCCTGGAGTTAGTCGAACCTAATTTGAAATTTGTTCCATCTTTGGATCCTGAAGACCCGCTCGGTTTCAATGGGATGCTTATAGAACTCATTCGAGATATCCTTAAAATGGCAAATATTATTCAAAGAATTAAAAAGACAGAAATCGAAGCTATATCTCCATTTCAGGTTTTCAACTCATGGTTTCAAGTCGATGTGAGACCATTTCGACAGGCTCTACTTAATACTGTGTGTAAATGGGGAAACATGTTCAAGAACCACCTTGTCGACCGTGTCACGAATAATCTAATGGATTTAAGTAATTTTATTCGCAGGGCTGATGAAGGCCTTCTGCAGACTGTCAAAGAGGGAGACTATGACGGGTTGGTCGGTATTATGGGTTACCTTATGCAAGTGAAGGAGAGAGCAGAAAATACTGATGAGATGTTTGGACCAATGCAAGAGACGATTCAATTACTGAAATACTATGACATGGATATCCCAGAAGAAGTTAATGTTCTCCTTCAAGAGCTGCCGGAGCAATGGGCTAGTACCAAGAAAGTCGCCAGTACTGTTAAACAACAAGTTGCACCACTTCAAGCTACGGAAGTTGTTTGTATACGTAATAAAGTTGCTGCATTTGAGACTCATATTGCATTCTTCCGGGAAGTATTTAAGCACTATGACTTTTTTTGTTTTGATTGTAAAACTCCATATATACTGGCCAATCGAGTAAAGGATGATATTTTTCGGTTAGAGACTGTAATGGCGGGTATTCAGAAATCGGGTGGTCTATTTGAAGTCACAGACAACGGATTTCCCATAGGCATGCAGTATAAAGACACCATATACAAGCAAATTCATGGCATGCCTATGGGAAATCCGTTGTCTCCAACGATTGCAGATTTGGTCCTCGACTATCTGCTAGATGAAACTTTTTCTGATAAGGAAAAACCTCGTTTCTTATCAAAGTACGTTGATGATATTTTTGCAGTAATAGACTACCGTAAAATTGATGAAACGTTACAAATCCTTAACGGATTCCACAACAAGATCCAGTTTACCTTAGAGATGGAAAATAATAAGTCGATAGCATTTTTAGATGTGAAGATTCATCGCGACAACAACCGCCTTTTGTTCAACTGGCATCAAAAAACAACCGCATCTGGAAGACTTGTAAATTTCCGTTCCAACCAAGCAAAACATATCATCGTCAACACAGCTTCTAACCTTGTAAACAAGGTCTTTGCGTTGAGTGATAGGCAATTTCACTCCGCTAATGAGAAGATTGTCACCAAAATTCTCTTGGACAATGGTTACCCAAGTGAACTCATTAGGGGATTAATACTTCGACAAAAACACAAAACCCATACTGATAAAGAAGCCGTTGCTGAAATTACGATCTACAAGAGTATGGTTTATGTTCCTAAGCTTGCTGAAAATTTTAACAAGACGATGTCAGCAAAAAATAAAAACATAAATATGGCATACAAATCGAACAAAACTCTTGCGCCACTCTTCAGCAAATTAAAGGTAAAAACAGAAAAAGAAAAATGCACAGACGTTGTTTATAAAATCGACTGCCTAGGAAATGATGTGGAGGAGTGCAATCTTTGTTATGTAGGTACTACGAAGCAGTTTTTAAAGCAGCAAATTTCCAACCACAAATCGGATATAAAATCCTCAAGTGCGGAAAAAACTGCACTCGCGACACACAGCTTAGAGAGAGGTCACAAACCAAATTTCGAAGGAGTCCAAATACTTCAAACAGAGCGTAACATTTCCAAACGTTACACATTGGAAACCCTGCACATTCTAAACAATGACAACAATATGAATAGGAAACAGGATACCCACAACATTTCATCTGTATACTGTTCCCTCGTTTCCTCCAACAAAACAAAATAATTAAATCGACAAAACTTCGCCACCCGAAGTGCTTTCTTTGAAAATTAATAATTTTGTTTATTTTCAAAACTTTATTTAAATGTTGTCCAAATAGTTTGTAATCTTACAAAAACATTTCTTTCATTGTAACTTAAATCATTTTTCAAAGTAAGTTCTCATTGTTTAACACAATTTTGTTCGAGTATATACCTATATGTTTCTCTAATGTTTTATGTTTATAACGTTTAATAAAGATCCCCTGAAGATGACAGCAATCCCTGTCGAAACGTTGGGAAAATCAATGTAAGCTTTGTTTTCATTGCCACTACAAGTGACCAAAAAAGCCGAAGGACGAAACAAAGTTTTATCCAAAATAACATAAGTTATACCTTATATACCTACCTACAGATGGGAAATTTAATTTTTTTTGTAAAACAAAAAATATCGGTACCTGCCATATAACCGTTAGGTTTAAATGTCTAAAAAAGATACTTTCCATAGGACCGTTTTTTTTACTTTCGACTATCTCAATAACGGCTCAACCGATACGTTTGAAATTTCGCATATATAAAGGTGTAGATAGCTCAATTTATACTGCATACCGATATTTCTTAAAAATATTTTAATGTACATGTTTTTAAAACATTTTTTAATTTTTTAAAAAAAGGTAATATTTTGAAAACTGCCCACTATTTTTTTTTTCAAAAATACATATGAATGTATTTGCTGAATACTTATGGACTATCGTTTTTGAATTTTTTTTGAAAAATGTTTTCAAAAAGTTTTTCAAAAAAAGAATTTTTGAAATTTTATTGCATTACTTAATTTTTCTGAGAAAACTCTTAATTGAATTTGAAATATAGAAGAATTTCCGAAATAATTTTAAATATAAATTATGCAGCCAATAAACAATTCTCAGACATTAGAGCAAGTTCGTGCAACCCAGCTGTGCATTTTTTTTTTGCAAATATCTATGACCAGCCCAGTTAGCAAGAATTTGCCACATTTCAATTTCAACACAATACACTCACACAATCACTTCCCAATAAAAAAATCACTCAATAACAATTTCAGCTATGGATGTTAAAACTGTGAAAAATCTTGCTGCAAAGATTTCAAACGTACTGCGATATGACTGCCACCTCTACGGGTTTCTGCAAAATTTATAAGTTTTTTTTTTAACTTCAATAGGTAGTAATTTTCTGGGTAAATATTTGCGTATATGCATTTGTAAAAATTTTGTTTTTTTATACCTACCTATAGTCATTTGTGCAATCGTTGTAAAAATCATACATAAAGTCTAGTTTTCTTTAGGAAAGGGAAGGTTAGAATTATTTGAAAAGAAAGAGTTTTAGAAATTTCTCGTTTTTAGTATTTCAGAAAAGGTACTTATTAAGTTCAAACATATGTAGCACATCATGTTAAACGATTGTTATCTAGGAAAAGCGGCAATCAATTAAAATAGTTGCATATATTAATAATTCTAGAATTAATGTGCTTTATTTTTTTTTTTTTCTTGTTTCAACCCATATACACGTCCTCGATTTTTAATATACTTACCTTATAAAGGTAATCCTCAAATACCGCATACCTATAATCCTTTAGTGCAAGCCCCACTATAATTACCTAAATCACCAAACATTATTATTTTGCTAGAAAAATTTATTTATTGGCAACTATGGCTGCCACATGAAATATGAACGTTTTCATACATTTCCTCTTCAAGGCCAACAAAATACATCACAGCAATTCAAAAAAATTCAAATTAAAGATGGCTGCCATAAATTTCCACCAAAATCCATCAAAGCAAAAAAAAAAATAATAACATCCTACTAACACACAAACCCACCCTCAAAAGACAATAATTCCACTCATGCAGAATTCCTATTCACTCAATTGTGATTCTTTCAATTTTAACCTATTCTTTGCAACTTGAGTCTCGTCATTCTTAAAGTCCACACAAAGTCTGCTAATGAGTAAATTGTGTGGAAGCGTGCGAGGCCGACACCGTCGATTCTGCACGTTCCATTACTATAGATTTTATATACAAAGGTTCTGTGATAATTTGTTTGTTTGACAAATTGAAATGTCACTTTATACAATAATTTTCGTATTCAGGCTGTCATCTAGAATTTTCCCTACACTGTGAATAACGGCCTATATTTCTGAAACTGTTATTTCTTGGTCCAATCACTCGTTGTTTACCTAAGGTTCCGCAAAGTGGTAGTTCAGTATCGATTTGCCATAAAGGAGATTTTTGAAGTGTACTGATAGGTCATCAGAATTCCTTAGAACTTTTTGTTTGACCAAGTTCACATGCTTGCTTATTTTCGTATGCAGTTTTCTTTTTCAAACACATTTCTTTGTAGCGAGAATTGGCTTCAACATACGATTTTTTAAAGCTTGAGTGTTGGAATTCCGCATAGCATTAAGGAGAGAAAATGATTTTTTACGACATTTCATGCATTCATTTTCGAACCACTTTTGCTTCAATTTTGAGATTCCATTATGAGCCATAGATGATGCAGAGCTCCTAACCTAATGCAGCGCATAAGTTGGTTTGAATGTACTTCAGTTGAATAGTGGAACGTGCAGAATCGACGATGTCGGCCTCCCACGTCACCACACAATTTACTCATTTACAGACTTTGTGTGGACTTTAAGAATGACGAGACTCAAGTTGCAGAGAATAGGACAAAATGTAAGGAAACACAATTGAGTGCTTGGAATTCTGCATGAGTGGAATTGTCTTTTGCGGGTGGGTTTGTGTGTTAGTAGGATTTTATTATTTTTGTTTGCTTTGATGGATTTTAGTGGAAATGTATGGCAGCCATCTTTAATTTGAATTTTTTTGAATTGCTGTGATGGATTTTGTTGGCCTTGAAGAGGAAATGTATGAAAACGTTCATATTTCATGTGGCAGCCATGGTTGCCAATAAATAAATTTTTCTAGCAAAATAATAATGTTTGGTGATTTGGGTAATTATAGTGGGGCTTGCACTTTAGTGTATAAATGCACTAAAGGATTATAGGTAGGCGTTATTTGAGGATTACCTTTATAAGGTAAGTATATTAAAAATCGAGGACGTGTATATGGGTTGAAACAAGAAAAAAAAAATAAAGCACATTAATTCTAGAATTATTAATATATGCAACTACTTTATTTAATTGCCGCTTTTCTTAGATAACAATCGTTTAACATGATGTGCTACATATGTTTGAACTTAATAAGTACCTTATCTGAAATACTAAAAACGAGAAATTTCTAAAACTCTTTCTTTTCAAATAATTCTAACCTTCCCTTTCCTAAAGAAGACTAGACTTTATGTACGATTTTTACAACGATTGCACAAATGACTATAGGTAGGTATAAAAAAACAAAATTTTTACAAATGCATATACGCAAATATTTACCCAGAAAATACCTACCTATTAAAGTTACAAAAAAAATTATAAATTTTGCAGAAACCCGTAGAGGTGGCAATCATATCGCAGTACGTTTGAAATCTTTGCAGCAAGATTTTTCACAGTTTTAACATCCATTTACACATACACATACACATACACATACACATACACATACACATACACATACACATACACATACACATACACATACACATACACATACACATACACATACACATACACATACACATACACATACACATACACATACACATACACATACACATACACATACACATACACATACACATACACATACACATACACATACACATACACATACACATACACATACACATACACATACACATACACATACACATACACATACACATACACATACACATACACATACACATACACATACACATACACATACACATACACATACACATACACATACACATACACATACACATACACATACTTTAATGACAACCTCATCATTATTTGTCGTGGGAATCAAGGCCAACCTCGATTCCCCGGCAAATAATATGAAACCCCCAAAACAGCATTCAATTACATCTTGGGAACCATTCCATCTAATGGTTCTCCAGGTGTATCATACACACGAGTTGTTATATGTGCTGAGCTTGCATTTTGCCAGTGCACCAGCTTTGAACCTCCATAATATTATGTTTGATCAATGCCCAGCAGTCAATAAACGAACCTCGGAACAAACGTGTTATTTTCTTACAAACCTTTGATAAACAATAATAACCTTTTACTACATGGCGACCGTGACAGTGAGAAAGCGTCAAGTGAACCTTTTGAAGTGCGTTTAAAGTTTACGGAAAACGGGAGAAACTTAAAGAAAAACCATCCATAAAAACGACAAAAAATATCATAATTTTTGACGCTTCAAGTGTAAAAGTATAAAAAAAAATGGGGAAAAAACAGTCAAAATTCGTAGACCCAAAGGCAAATGTCATAAATGAAATAGACATTAAAAATAATAACGAACAAAACCTAGACACAACAAACTTCTTACTGGCAATAATTGCCTTCGTGTGTGTTGCTAGTTTCGTATATAAAATTGTCTGTATATATCGTGGTAATATAAAACGCAAATATTTAAACCGCACTGTGTCGATGGACAAAATATAACAAAAAAGTCTAACTTCAAATAATGGTAAAAATAAAAGAAAACAAATTGGAAATACCATGAAAGTGAAATCAACAGGAGGCAAGAAATCTCAGAGCTCAGACGCATAACGAAATCTGATGGCGAATCATGGAAAATTAATATGACAGGAAGAAACAAATTTGAGACCTATACGTAATATAATTTTTTTATTTTTATTCTATTATGAAGACTTAACCATATCTCCTTTTTGAAAATATGTCAAAATGGGAAGATATTCTAAATAATATTAAAGAGCATAAAAAAGAATTCCTCAGAATTTTTAAATGTATAAACAAAAAACATCCCCCTAAGGGAACAGTTAGTGAAACTCATTTATGTAATTTGATAAACGAGTACAATCTCATACATGAAATTATAAAAAAAAACTTCGCAAACTTAAAAAAACTTCACAAAGGAGAAGCTTATGAAATACATTATTATTTTCGTGACTATTTGTCTAGAGCTTGTTGTCGACTTAATAGAAATATAAAAATTCCAACGGACTTTAATGTCTCAGTTGATATAAATATAAAAGAGCAAGATCAGGAATTAAGTGACAGTGAAAGCGAAGATACAATCGAAAACAATATGACGTCGTCTATCGATTTTCTGAATTTCGCTTCGAGAATAGTCCCAGAATTTGATGGTTCACCGGAGAATTTACAGCGTTTTGTTGACGCTGTTAATCTGGTCAACGAAAATGCAGGGACTAATGAAAGTAGCGCTGTTTCTCTGATTAAAACAAAATTATCAGGAACAGCACGCAACTTCATAACAAACGAAAGTACAGTTACTGAGATAGTACAAACCCTTCAAACTAACATTAAGAGCGTATCCTCTAAAGTACTCATTTCAAAAATAATGAGTGCAAGGCAAAACAATAGGCCTACGAACACGTATATCAAAGAAATAGAAGATTTGACATCTTCACTTAAAAGGGCATATATTTCAGAAGGTGTTCCCTTCAGGCTAGCTGAAGAATACTCCACCCAAAATGCTGTCAAATCACTGTCTACAAATGCGTCCAATGAGAAAATCATACTCATTATGGAAGCAGGTACGTTTAATAATATGAACGAAGCTGTATCCAAATTTGTAACTACTACTACAGAAGTGAGCGCTAGCCAGTATAACGTTGTTTTTTATAATAAAAAATCCAATTTTAATAACTTTCGTGGCCGTGGTCGTGGACGTGGACACGGCCGACAAAACTACAGATACCAAAATAATGAACAAAACTATAGTTTCCGGAATTCATACCGAGCGCAAAATAATAATCGCTTCCATAGAGGAAACCGAAACGTAAGAGTTATAAACGAGGTTTCGGAAAACATGTCAAACCCCCAGGTTTTACAACTGGGGGATGCTTAAATAAAACTTTGGCTAAATATCAGAAGTTCAAAATTTTTAACCTAAATCTTAACCTTAGCAGTTATATAATAGTTGAAAATACATTAAGTCACTGTACAAACACATTCCTAGTTGATACAGGTGCCGATGTTTCTGTATTTAAGGAAAACAAACTTCATCCCAATAGATCTATAAACAATTTTCATACGTCCAAGATAAGTGGAATAGGCAATGGCGTAGTGCATTCTCTTGGTCAGACTACCGGCGAATTGATTCTTAATACAAACATTTTGATTAAACACAATTTTCAAATCGTGGATAAAATTTTTTCTATCCCGAGTGATGGAATATTAGGTTTAGACTTTATAAAAAAATACAACTGTATTTTAGACTACCAAACGCAAAATAACTGGTTAATTCTCAGACCAGATAACTTCTCAAAAAACATATCCATTCCAATTTATGACACACCGACTCCAAATTCCTTGTCATTGCCCGCAAGGTGTGAAGTGGTAAGAAAGGTTAGTTTCATAACCACAGAGGAAGAAATTTTTATACCGAATCAAAAAATATCAGAAGGAATTTATATTGGTAAGGCTATAGTCTCCAAAACAAATCCGTATGTTAAAGTAATAATTTTTAATTTTGGTGGGGGCAAACACCCCCATTTATTCGGCTTAAAACAATCTACAAATGAACTTAATCTAACTTAAAACTAGGTTACTTATAGCTATGGGCGGGAATTTAGGTGGTTAAGGAGAAGAATTTTCAGATTCGAAGTACTTAAGTTGAAATCGAAACTGTCAACATTCATATTTGTTTCGTGAAGCATACGGGTTAGGGGTTCGTTTGAGCCATAGGAAGTACGGTGATAGGGAAGATAGAAAAGACGTGGGTTTCTGAGATTGCGTGGATTAGTATTAAACGAAATGGAATTATAGAGTGTTGGACAGTCAACAGAACCGGAAACAAGTCGGTGAATGAAGAGGATATCGGCAATAATTCTTCGATCTTCAAGAGTGTTAAGATTAATGAGTTGAAGACGATCATTATAGGGGGGAAGTATGAGAGGGTTTTGCCAAGGTAAACCACGGAGGGCAAAACGGAGGAACCTTCTTTGAATGCTTTCAATTCTTGAGATATGGACACGTTGAAATGGAGACCAAACTTGAGAAGCATATTCAAGTAATGGTCTAACGAAGGTTATGTATAAGGAGCGGGTGACATAAGGATTAGTGAATTCTTTAGACCATCGTTTAACAAATCCAAGAGCTGAGTTGGATTTATGGATTAATTCATCTATGTGAGAGAGGAAGTTAAGCTCTCGATCGCACAACACACCAAGATCCCTGATTGAATTTACGATAGGTATAGATTGGTTGGAAAGGTAATAGTTACGGGGAGGCAGTACTGAGCGCTTACGAGAAAAGGTTATGGACTGGCATTTGCCTACATTCAACTCCATACAGTTTTTTTGACACCAAATTGAGAAATTATCTAGATCAAATTGTAATTGGGTTGAATGAATTGCTGAAGATATCGTTTTGAAAAACTTAGTATCGTCAGCATACAATGATATGTTAGAATGCTTTATGACAATTTCAATATCATTTATGGCAAGGATGAAAAGAAGGGGGCCTAAGTGACTACCTTGTGGGACACCCGAAGTGGCAATAAATGGGTTAGAAAGTGAATTCCTGAAACGCACTCTGTAGGAGCGTTGGCTAAGGTAAGAGGACAACCATTTTAAGGAG
This sequence comes from Platycheirus albimanus, assembly GCA_916050605.2. Classification (NCBI taxonomy): domain Eukaryota; kingdom Metazoa; phylum Arthropoda; class Insecta; order Diptera; family Syrphidae; genus Platycheirus; species Platycheirus albimanus. The sequence continues at coordinate 200,729,751 of OU696696.1, forward strand.
ATAGGTTCAAACCCAAGGGCTGTTAATTTAAAGAGTATGAGGCGATGAGAAATTTTATCAAAGGCCTTACTAAAATCAGTGGTAATTACATCAACTTCCATTCCTGATTCAAGTGCAGAGAGAGAAAAAGACACAAATTCAATAAGATTGGTGGTCGTGGATTTATACTTGAGAAATCCATGTTGCCTGGGGGATATTAGAGACCTGCAGCGGAAGCTGATAACTTCATAAATGAGACATTCGAACATTTTTGGAATATAAGAAAGTTTTGCAATGGGACGGTAATTTTTAACATCATTCTTAGCGCCTTTTTTGTGAATCGGTGTTACAAATGATGTTTTCCATATTAAGGGAAATTCGCCTAGAGACAGAGATAAATTAAAGATTTGAGAAAGTGGAAGGGAGAGTGATTGAGAACATCTTTTTAGAAGAATTGCTGGAATGTTATCAGGCCCAACAGAAAATTCTTCACTCAGCTGACTTAATTTATTTTCAATAAGAGTTACATCAATAGAAAGAGGAAAAAAAGGCCCAGTGGAAAAGTTTTGAAGGTACCTGAAATAAGTCTCGTCAGGTTGAAAAGACTCATCAGTGAAGGATTGTTTGAAAAATTTGGCAAACAAGTCAGATATCTCTTGGGGGTCATTTGATTTTTCACTTTCCAGGTAGAGGGAGGGAGGAAAACCATCCGACTTTCTCTTATAGTTGACGAACTGGAAAAATGACTTGGGATCATTTATTAGGTTGGATTGAGTTTCATTCAAATAGCGTACATAAAGGATATTGAAAAGTTCATTGAATTGGAGATAAATTCCAAGATAATTGGAATAGTCCGAGACGGATCGAGAACGAAGAAAACGTTCCCATAGCTTATTTCTCCTGTTTCTTAAAGAACGCAACTTCCGATTATACCAAGGCGGAGACGATGGTGATGTTCTACGCATTGAGGTTGGTACATTGAGCGAAATAGATTTATACAATTCTCTATAGAATGTATTAGTTGCATCATTGATAGAATTATTTGTGAAATTGAAGGATACATTACTAAGGTACTCATTTATTCCTCTAAAATTGGCTTTGTGAAAGTCGAAAGATGGAGCAGAATTATCGGAGTTTATGATGGGACACTCTTTAAAAAGAGAAAGAAAAAGAGGGGGATGATAACTGTCAATCTTTGAAAGGGGAATATTCCAAAGAGACACACTAGAGTTGTCTGGGTCTGTTGAGAAGATTAAATCGAGTTGTCTATTCATAAAGTTGGTGATACCACTTACTTGGAAAAGGCTTGAATCAGTAAGCCGATCAATAAATAGGCATTCTTTTGAAGCAGTTTGATCCGAGGTAATGAAATGTGATAAATCTTCAGATGCAATCCATTTTAAATGTGGAAGATTAAAATCACCAAAGAGAAGAATATCATCATGGGGGTCACTATTAATTAAGATTTGATCAACTGCATCTATAGCTAGTTGATATGATTCAATGGGCTGTCCAGGTAAAATGTAGCAACACATTACAAAGACAGTTTTTTGGGGAAGTTTAATCTTTATTGATATATAATCAATATTAGATGAGGAAGAGACTGATTGAAGCGATGAATCTAGGGTATTTTTAACGGCAATTAGCACACCTCGACAAGGGAAAACATTGGGCTCTTTGTTAAGGTCATCGCGAAAAACATTAAAGGAAGGTGGGAACAATTCTTGGCTGTTGATGCTTGGAGTTAAGTTGGTCTCGGTTAGAACATAGATGTCGAAAGGAAGAGCGTGAGATTGCTGTAAGACCTTATGGGTTTTCGAGCGAAGGCCTCTAACATTTTGATAATAAAAAGTTAGAGGAAGTTTAGAAGGTAAATTAGGGACGAAAAAATTTGTTGTGGTCCGCCCTGGTCCTTTGAAGATGAGATATTCTGTTGGAGCTGACAAATGAAGCATATGTAGAGAGGTCATTATCCACATCGAACGAGGTAAGATTTAGTTTCTCATGAAAGCGGACAAAGATTTTTTTTTAGTTCAGTATGATCGGTGGGAAGCCCTTCTTGATTAATAGAAACTATTAAATTAGTCCTTGTCACACCATTAACGCAGACATTATCTTTGTCGTGAAGATAAGCAAGGTAGAGGCGAACATTGGAATAGATTCGTTGCTCACGGAGGCGGGAGAGAACATAACGTCCATCATCGTTTTGATCAACGAGATGTTTAGTAAGCTTAGCAGTAGGGGGAAAAAGAGGATCAATGAAAGACGCTGACCTTGGGGATGGTTGAGAATCAAGAGGGGTAGGAATATGGGGATGAGTTCCAGGATAAGATTTGGATTGCGATAAGGGAGAAGTAGAGGAAGAAGGATTGAGTGTATGAGAATGAATAGGAGGAGCAGAGCAAGCGGCAGTCAAATGATCATGTGGATGAGTTGCAGGATAAGATTTGGATTGAGATAAGTGAGAAGTAGAGGAAGAAGGATTAAGAGTATGAGAGTGAATAAAATTTGGATACAATGTTTTAGGTGGAGCAGAGCAAGTGGCAGTCAAGTGATCTGATGAGACTTGTGATTCAGGAATGTTAAATGATACTCTTTTAGTGTAAGGGTGACTGAAGTTAGTTTTTAGTTGCGTAGATGGTTTCGTTGTAGAGGAAGAGCGATTTCGTGACTGATTTTTTCTGAAACGAGAGGAGTTGGAGAAGTTAGGGAATAGGTTGGTCTTAAAACTCCAATTGTTTTGGGATTTAGGTTTAACATAATCAACCCATTTCTTAAAAATAAGGAAATCTAATTTGAGAGGGGATCCATCGGGGTTGGTTAGGATCCAAGCAAATTTTGTGGGGATAGTTAACTTAATTTTGAATGGGTATTTAGTTTTAATAGTTTCGGAATGTATGATGGGAATGTTGAGTTTAGAAAATAAATTATGTAAATATTTTTTATTTGCAGCATTAGAAGAACCTCTGACAAATAGGGTTGTTTGATTTTGGTTATTCTTGGACAATTTTTGAATCCTATCATTCCAATCCGTTAATGTCCATGTAATTCCAAGACGCTCAAATGTTGGTTCTTTGGTGGGCGGCGAATTTTGGAAGCCGCTTTGAGATGCAAGAGGTGTTGAATCGATGTTAATTGGTAGATTTTCAATGGCAGGAAGCTGCATTAATTCGTCAAGAAGAGAAACATTATTATTTGTTATATGCGCGGAGGGGTTATCCGGTACAGTGTTATTGGCACATAACACCTTGACAACGTCAGTAAGTTCTTCAACACTTTCTCTGACCGTTGTAAGTTCCACTGCGAAATCGGAAATGCATTTGACTGCATCATTCACGAGGGAGTAATTAAATGTCTCTACAGGGGAACGAGATGTTGCTTGTAAATGAATGTCCAGGTCAGATCGAATAGAACTTAAGTCATGGCGAAGGGCATCAATTGAAATTTGCGGATTCGATTTTTTTACATGGGAGAAAACATCTTTTAAATGAACTTTTATTTCATTCATAGAGGAATGTAGTTCAGCTATAGATCTGTTGATCTCATTAAATTGTTTTTCTGCCAACTCAGAATTTATTTTTATATTATGCCTTAGGTTGATGGCCATCGTATGAGTTTCATCAGACAATTTAATGAGTTCATCAATTTTCCACAGTTCATCAGAAATTCGGGAACACTTTTCACTTGTTTCGCTTATCGATGACGCAAGAGTTTCATTATTGCACTTTATTGCCAATAGTATGTGGGACAGTGATATCTCCCTACATTCGTCACAATAAAAAACAAACCGCGAAGATATTTCGTTAACGTAGGCCTGCACACGTTTGCTTATACCTGCACAAGTAGGGTGGTAAAGCTTGCCGCACAAACCACCACACACAATGCGGTCAACATTAACTGCGTTTTCACAAACACGGCAATTTGACATTTTTTTTATTTTATTGTTTTGTTCGCGGCAAAAAAAAATGTGTAACTTTTATTTAAGTTTTTTTTTTGTATGTATTTTTTGGGCTTATTTTGTTTTTTTGGGGTTTTACAGAGAAACAGGGCCAGACGGAGACGGTGAGGTAAGAGGGAAAAAAAGTAAACAGTCAAACACGGAGCGAAAATAAAATGCGACTGCACTCTTGAACGGTTCAACAATAATAAATACAACTTTCGATAACACGTTACTTACAAATGTCCAAATTAAAACAGAAAGCCTTTCTACATACAGTGTTTATAAATTTGATCAAAAAGATAGTAGGCACAAGGAAAAAGTAATAGAAAAATTGTCAAAAAATTTTCCCGCTTTTGCGTCTAAACAGTTAACAAAACTATGCAATGAGTTTGCAGACATCTTCGCCTTAGAAACTGATAAAATAACAACTAATAATTTTTATAAACAAAAGTTGCGAATTAAGGATGATACACCAGTTTATATTAAGAATTATAGAACACCTTATTCTCAAAAAGATGAAATTAGTAGGCAAGTTAAAAAATTAAAAGACGATGATATTATAGAACCATCCATTTCTGAATACAACAGCCCAATCCTTTTAGTACCAAAAAAATCTCTCCCAGGAAGTTCTGAAAAATGCTGGCGACTAGTTTTTGATTACCGACAAATTAATAAAAAATTAGTAGCTGATAAATACCCTTTGCCTAGAATAGATGACATCTTAGATCAATTAGGACGTGCAAAATATTTTTCATGTCTAGATCTGATGTCTGGGTTTCACCAAATTGAAATAGAAAAAGAATCTAGGGACATAACATCTTTTTCAACAACGGAAGGCTCATTTCGATTTAAAAGACTTCCGTACGGAATCAAAATTGCTCCAAATTCATTCCAAAGAATGATGTCGTTAGCCTTTGCTGGCCTTACGCCAGAACAAGCGTTCCTTTATATATGGACGATTTGGTCGTGATTGGATGTTCTGAAAACCATATGATAAAAAACTTACAAGACGTATTCGAGACATGTAGGAAATTTAATTTAAAACTTCATCCTGATAAATGCACCTTCTTCAGACATGAAGTTACTTTTCTTGGTCATAAATGTACTGACAAGGGAATCCTTCCCGATGATAGCAAATATGAAATCATTAGAAATTACCCAACACCAAAAGACTCCGACGCAGTAAGAAGATTTGTTGCATTTTGCAATTATTATCGACGCTTTATCCCAAACTTCGCTTCTCATTCAATTCACCTAACACGCTTAACGCGCAAAAATATAAAATTTCAATGGACGCCTGAATGTGAAAATGCATTCCAATTTTTAAAAGAGGCGCTCTTAAGCCCGTCTATCTTACAATATCCGAATTTTGATAAAATATTCTGCATCACAACAGATGCTAGCAAAAATGCCTGTGGAGCCGTACTAAGCCAGGAATACAATGGTGTACAATTACCAGTGGCATATGCATCAAGATCATTTACAAAGGGAGAAAGCAATAAAGCAACCATAGAACAAGAATTGGCAGCCATTCACTGGGCTATAAATTATTTTAAGCCATATGTATACGGGAAAAGAATTTTTGGTTAGAAGTGACCATAGACCTCTTACTTACCTTTTTTTCTATGAAAAATCCATCATCAAAACTAACCAGAATGCGTTTAGATCTCGAAGAATTCAACTTCGTTATAGAATATATAAAAGGTAAAGATAATTGCGGTGCAGACGCATTATCGCGCATAGACTTTGAGCAAATAAAACATATCCAACACAGTAATAACATCCTTAAAGTAAAAACCCGTTCAGAGACAAGACGAAACGAAAAGAATATTAGTGAAGAAAATTCACCTTTAAAAAATTCGCAATGTAAATACTCCCAAAGTATACGAAACACTGAGCTATAGCGAGGTAAAAAAAGATGTTCGTTTGAAGTTCAATTTAATAAAGAAACACCAAGGTGTTACTTAAAAATTGGTAAAAGAACTTTAATAAGCTTTCCTATAAATACTTTTATTATTAATGGAAAAATTGACTTAGGACAATTCTTTCCAAGGTTAGAAAAAGAGACCAATAATAGAAATATATACAAGTTGCAACTTTCATTAAACGATAATTTATTCAGTATGATTCAGATCACTGAATTTAAAAATAATGCAAACAATTTATTGAAAAAATTAAAAATCGCGTTAACGCCTAAATTAAAATACATAACGGAAGGTAAGGAAAAAGCTAAATTAATCGAAACTTTTCATAATGATCCTATACTTGGTGGTCATGCAGGAATTACCAGACTTTTAAAGAAATTAAGAGCAAACGAAAGAACTTTTGTCAATAACACCAACACCCACGCGCGCATTTGATATAGTATTGGTTGACACCATTGGTCCGTTAGCCCGATCTAACTTTGGTAACCAATACGCAGTAACTATCATATGTGACTTATCAAAATATTTAATCTCCATACCTATATCGGATAAATCAGCCAAAACAATAGCCAAAGCTATTTTTGAAAATTGTATTCTAGTTTATGGTCCGATGAAAAAAATCATTACTGATATGGGGTCTGAATATAGAAATCAAACTCTTAAAGAGCTATACAAGCTCCTGAACATATATCAATCAACTTCCACAGCGTATCACCACCAAACTTTAGGAACAATTGAAAGGTCACATAGGACTTTGAATGAATATTTAAGATCATATATATCCCTCAACAGAACCGATTGGGACGAGTGGATAAAATACTTTACGTATTGTTATAACACAACACCTTCTACCGTGCACGGTTA